>JXSR01S073876.1:53275-65419 GCA_000969725.1 Ophiothrix spiculata | reverse complement strand
AGAGTTGTATTTCATCAAGATTTCTCTGTTTATATTTACAATTTTGACAGTTCTTATGTAACAACTGTCATTCTCAAGTAGTAAATTCATCTCATCTCCCAAGGTAATCATATGATCAATTACAATGATTATGTGTGAATTATCTGAATAGGAATTATGAATAGGACTCAAGTCCTTGTGTTCACTCTTGCACGCTAAACCAGGGTCAAATCTATAGATTCAATACAAGCTTTTAAAAGGTATGTCATGTGAGAATTTATTTAATTCAGGGGGGTACCCAAAGCATTGCACATTATTAGCATGTATTTGAGCTTTAGCATGAATAAAGTGGGTCAATACCCTCCAGTGCATTCAAGGAGATGTCATTGCCTCAAGGTTTGGAACTCAGGACACACCTGAAAACATGGCAGCCAGCTAACTGGATTTTATATGGAAATTTAAGATTCTTTGAGGAAATCTTGGAAATGGAGCTCCCAAAACCTATTTTTTTTTTACATATGGAATATTTGATATATTTAAAATCGGATTCTAGGTGAGTTAAAACTATATTTTCAAAATTTCATTGAGAAAAAGTTGAGTGAATTTGGGGTGTTTCGTGACTGTGGCTTGCACTCAACTCGTGCCTCATATACTATATGAGGCACTCATGCCGAATTCGGAAGCCTATACCTAAAATTAGTGCTAGCGTTCCCGAATTTGTGACAATATGACTCCAAACAAATTGGCTTGATTACTATATATATACTTTATGTCAAACAAACTTACTATTCATTTTGGTCATTTATTTCCACTAAAGTTGATATCTGCATGTGATTTTTCTTGTTCACAAATGCGTTCCCGGTGATCAAACGATGTAATCAAAACATTGTCACGTTGCATATCGCATTATGGATCTCATTAATATTAATGTGACGTCGTTTGGCGATACCATTATTTCATAGGTGTTTGACTAATCCAGCCACGGATTGAAAACAGGCGCTGCAAGGTCCACCTAATTAAAATCACCCCTTCAAATTAGTGGATTAAGCTATAACATTCAAGGCTATATTGGTGATGTAATCATCAGGGTCATTATTATGGGTCAGTTGTTTGGCGTACGGTATAGGTGCAACAGAATTAGCATAGTTCCCCGCGCGATCTGTATGAACCAGATTATCAATCGCAGTGAATCAGATCGTGTTTTGCGATCAAACTGTGGCTCTCTTTGGGAGATGTGTGTAGTGCAATGCAATACACAGTCATTTGTGGGTGGGGATATCGATTTGTGTAGGGAGACTTTGCGATAGAACACTTTTCAAGAAACTGGTGAAAATAGGTAGAAGAAATAAAGAACACCTTGATCAATTTCAACAAGTAAGGAGTCATATTAAAGATTAGAAAATGTTGATGTATTCACTATTTTTTATAATTTTTTGACAAAAAAGCACTGTTACAAGCAATGCAGGTCATTAAAAGTGTTTAAATTAGTTATTGAGTGTTAAATGTTGTCACAGATAAAATTATAAAATCAAAATTGATATCATCTGTAAAGTCCCCCTTTCCTGATGAGCCATTACAAATATATCTATCATGCATTTCCGACATCAAAACTTACTTATATGTGAAATTGATTTTGATATTTGCTATCCTAGCAGTAATTTGTATAATATTTTTGAGGCAGAAAAATAGTGAACAACTTCAGAACAATTTGTGCATATACTGTGACCAACCTTGTATTATTACCAGTAACAATACATATGTGATGACTCACCCCGAAAGGGGGGACTTTTTGCGACAGAACACTTTTCGAGAAAATGATTTTCTGTTGTAAAATTTGATTGCCTTGATCAATTTCAATAAGTAAGGTGTCATTTTAAAGCTTACAAAATGTTTCAACAGATGAAATGATAAAATAATAATTGATATCATTTCGGGGTGAGCCATCACATATATGACAAGGTTCAAGTTCGAAAGTAACAAGAAAGGCTTTGACCAAGAAAGGTGGTATTAGTCTGTGGGAAAAATTAAAAAGTGTAATATGGTGTCCGCACAATTGTTTTTGAGTGATTCTCAATCTTTGAGACCCATAGATTTTAGAACTGAATGGTGCAAAATCTGCACTATTGATCATTTTGAGAAATCCAAGATGGACGCCAAAATGAAATTCACAGCATTAAAATTATTATTAAAATTTCTCAGTTTTTTGGGTCACTTAATACAAAGATATCAAAATTAATCCATGAAAATGTCTAATATCACAATTTATCAATAGAAATAAACAACTTGCCTGCAAAAAGAGAGTTTATCCTCAAATTATATTAAATAAGCATTTGAAATCCATATATCGCCAGTAAGAGGTCCAAGAGGGCCTCACTATTTTGGTACAAGATGGGTTAGAGCGGACTTAATACAGCATTAAGATCATTAAATATTTATGACGAAGAGGGAAGAAGCTCACAAGCAAACTATTTCTCCACAAATTATGTTGTTAATATGTGTTTAATTCAATTTGGCGCCCATAATGAGGTCCAAAATGGCAGCCAAAATGCTATTTTGGTTCAAAAATAAGTTATAGAGTGCCATTAACAAATGACATTAATAAGCATTTAAAACATATGTTCAATACAATAGGGGGAATAGTTTAGTATAAGGTTGTAACAGTATAATTTATTTATCAAACATTAATATATTAAAACATCTTAAAAATTCCAAATGGTGTCCGCATCAATGTCCTTAATGGCGGCCAAAATATTATTCTATATTGTTAAAAAATTAATTAAATTAACAAAAATTCAGGGTCAAGCGCACAATAAATATTCATAACAATTAGTGTCAAAAGTCTACATGGGTTAACAACAGAATCATTTTCCCAATACCATGTTATATTGTTTTTAATCCAAAATGGGGCCGTAATGATGTCCAAAATGGCCACCCAAATACATTTTTGTTCATAATGAATTAGAGCGACATTAATGCAACATTTCAAACTTTAAATATTTAATGCTAATTAAACGGGAAACAGCCTAACTATTATTATTATTATTAATAATAATTTTGGAAGAGATTAACATTTATACAGCATTAAAGACATTTACTGTTCATCGGGATTTCCTGGCCCAGATTATGATTTTATTATTTTAATTCAAAACGGCTCCCATAATGGGATCTAAGACTATTATTTTTTGCGCAAAATGGGTCGGAGCGTGAGCGAAATCATTGTCCTCAAAATTAACCCTATGATTATGTTTCAAATTCAAAGGCGGAGCCATTGTGGATTTAAAACATTTTAACGACAAAATTGACAAAGGAATCATACTATTTGATTTGATTTGATTTGATTTTATTCAGCATATCATACAGTCAATAAACAATTGCACATAATATATAAATCTTTACAATATACACATATCAAAATTTGAAAAGAATTGACCTAAAATATGCCAGGGATTACCCTTAAAGTCAAAGACTTATTTCCAAAGGGGTCCAAATAGTAAAAAAACACCAACAATAATACATGATTAAAATACTATTAATACAACATCAAAACACGTAACAACTAAATAACACAATTAAAAAAAAATAGACATCCATGTGGTCAAGCAACTAAGTTTTACATTTTTTCTTATGAAAAATCATAAAATTTTTAAAAACTCACGAAATGTAGACATTTCTACCATGCAACTTGTCCTGAAGATGGTAGATGCTTAGTTAGATCACTGGTTAAAAAACAGGCACACAACAAACAATATATCCACTAAAATCACAAAAATATTTTTTTAGTAGTAAAGCTCATAGCCATTTTTAGTTGATAATCTTGAATACGTAATGTTATAATGCTGTAAAGTTTTCTTAATTGATGTTAAGTGAAAACATTTTTTTTTTTTTGGTGGGGGGGGGAGAGGCATTTTGGAGTTCATTTTGGTTTTGAATCATGTTAACAACATAGATTTGTTTGGGAGAATTAATTATGCTGTTACAACCCTCGCAGCAATTTTCCACTGATGATTTTGATTAGTTATAGTTTTAATAATGTCACTTTTCCATTTTATATATATAATAATTGGCCCAGCCAATATGGTTGTTATAATATATTTTTTAATATGTATTTTAGATTTAAAACATATAAACAACAAAATCTGGGGATACATTATTTTGTTTTAACCTTTTAAGCTGTTTTCCATTTATTGTTTTCAATTTCCAATGTGTTTAACGTTGTGGTAACGTTGGTATTATGCATTTTTAAACAAAAATATAAATATTGTGGTCATTTTGGACCTCTTTTTGAGCGCTATTCTGGATTTGATGCATGTTAATAGCAACATTGCCAACCTCAAATTCATTTGCACTGCTTATTTGAAAAGTTTGTTTAGTTTTGAATACTGTATTAAAGTTGCTTTTACCTATAGAATATTTTAGTAGCCATTTTAGATCACCTTTTTGCGCCATTTTGAATTTAAAGCAAGTATCTGACATAATTTAAGAATATTGACCATGTTTTAACCAAGCCTGCTCATTTCTAATTTTTTGCTATGATGATTATTTATGTTTCAGTTTCATTTATTTCATCATATAAAATCAAACACAAAGCATGCATTTATTTGATCGATTTTAAAGAAAATTGCGCTATTTTGGCGGCCATATTGGCATTTTGGTAATATGAAAAACAATTAAGTGGATTAATTGTGATACCATTGTGTTTGGTTCTTTTTTCATTTTATTTCATTTTATTATTTGTTGTTTTATTTTATTTTCATTTAGTTTAATTTTATTAAGGATTATCAATTTTTATACTAAATCTCTAACTTTATTTCATTTTATTTTTATCTTATTTTATTTCAATTTATCATATCTAGAATTTTCTTTAAAGTATTCACCAAATGCCACAAAACTAATTCAAAAATTCAAAATCTTTTAGTTTCTGAGGGGGGACCTCCCCCTCATACTCCCCCTGTGCAATTGTTTTCATATCTATATAGAATTCCCTTTAAAGTATTCACCAAATGCTACGAAATCAATTCAAAAATTCAAATATTTTTTAGCTTCTGAGGAGGGAATGTGCAAATATTTTCATACCTGTATAGAATTCTCTTTAAAGTATTCACCAAATACCACGAAACCAATTCAAAAATTCTAATTTTTTTTTAGTTGGTAAATTAAGCTGATACACATCAAAATGCTTCTGGCAACGGCCCTACCCTCAAGTCCGACATGCCGCTAGTCCGACACTGCGCTAGTCTGACACTGCGCTAGGCTGACTACACATTTTACCTATACTGTAGAGGTGCGTCAGTCTGAAAATGACAAACACTGCGCTAGTCCGAAAAACACTGCGTCAGTCCGAAAATGAAAAGTACTGCGCTAGTCTGAAAAACATGGCATCAGTCCGAAAATGGAAATCACTGCTCTAGTCCGACACTGAGCCAGTCTGAATTTTGAAATAAAAAAACACTGCGCTAATTCTAATTTTCTGTCGGACTAGTGCAGTGCCATAATTCTGATCTGAAAACCACTGCTCTAATCCGACTCTGATAATCACTGCAGTAGTCCGACGAAAATGTATTGTGTATAATTTCAAAGAAAAATCCACTGCGCTAGTCCGAATCTAAAATACACTGCGCTAGTCCGACCAACAATGTCGGACTGGCGCATTGTTTTTCAGATTCGGACTAGTGCCGTGTATTTCATTTTCAGACTAGCGCCGTGTCGGACTAGCGCCGTGTATTTCATTTTTCGGACTAGCTAGCGGCGTGTCGGACTAGGAACGTGTACCCATCTGGAATTAGGGTAGCCCGTCAAAGTTTGGGTGTAGGAGGGTTGGTGATGCCCCAGAAAATGTTAAGTCGCCATTTTGAAAATATATGCATGATATGAAGCTTGATAGAATTTTCATTTCCTTCTTTATTTGCAAAAAAACCGTTGAAAATTCATTTTAGAACTTCAACAGCAAAATTTTGATTTTGGTGGCCATTTTGCCATAATCCCGATTTTCCGATCCGGGCGAACATTATGACGTCATAATTACATAAAGCCTCGGCTGATTTGTTTTTGATCTTGGTATCATTGGATAGGGGAGTACCATACCTATCTATTGATAGCAAAACCAAGTTCATAGGGGGCTCCGTTCCAAAAATTTAGGGGGTTGCACCTTGGGTAGACGTGTTACTAAAATAGCCTGGGTAGACGAGGGTTAAGTTAGGCACGGTTCCCAATTCATGACGAAAGCTTTTGAGTCATACGAAAGGGCTTGACTTAATTGTCTTGCATCATGATACAGAAAATATTGAGTCATGATTCAGAGATAGATGCAGTATAGTGTATTGATTGATGCAGAAAGGAAAAATGCGTCAGGGTCTATATCATTATAAAGAATACTTTAAAGGAGGTAGTGATATGTTTCTCCTAATATTCTAGCGCCTGACTCAAAATGCATTTCGTCATGGTACCTGCAAAGCTTTCCGAATGTCGGAAGATATTCCGTCATGAATTAGGAACAATGTCTTAACGCTTTTTTACATTTTAATTGACTCTCTAGGTTTGTCTGCAGTAGTTCTAGAAAGAAGATTTGGGGCCCGGATGTGCATCGTGGTATCAGGACTCATTGCAAGTGTGGGTCTTGCTGTTTGTTCAATTGGGACAAGTGTGTACGTGCTTTTTATAGGAATGACAATGACAGGTTAGTGAAAGTCAATATTCTTGGTTCACCCGCACAACATTAGTCTTGTTTTCGAAGCTCTAATAAGGGTTGATACGGTCGAAACCACAATACGGTATATCTGCCCCGGCATATCTAAAGGTACCTTCAAGTCAGCATAGTAAATTACGAGATACGGCCATTGAAGCTGAGCATAGTCAAAAATCACTACCGAGGTCAAATTTCTAATAATTATCATAAGAAACGTTACTTTTGAAGTTTATTCCTTCATTAGAATCAGGTTTCAACATTTAAAACATAAGACAAATGTTTTAAATGCCAAGATAAAAATCCTTTTCTCCATTCAAGTTTTACCAGTACAGAATTTTCAAACTCGATTTTCAAGAACTATTATAGTTTTCTGAATCAGCCCCGGTGCCTTTTATCAATTTGGATATAACTTTGCAATCGAACATCCAATAACCAAAAGCAAGGTGTCATTTTAGAGCTTAATTTTTAATCTTTCAGATGAGACCTAAAATTCAATTTTCATTTTGGGACCCTTAAGGTACCCTTCGATATAACGGGTTACATATTTGCTAAATAAACAATGTTCCTAACATTACATGCCTTTAAATTTATATGTTTTTGTAATGCTACAATTCATATTAGCTAACATTTTTCAGTGCAATTGTCCGGAAATAAGAATCCGAAAGACATTTGAAATGACATTTGGCTCATGAACACCTCAAAATATATAGCGGACATTTAGTCTGACCCTCATAAATCCAAGTACGAACCCTCAAAGTCCCATAATACCCATTACCATTGTTTTACGCCAACCGTTTGGAATTTCGATCTCAGTTTTGAAGCGGGCCCTTATGTATTTTATATCAACTTTTTTTGAACAGAATAATAACTTTAGAGATTAATTCCATTTGGTAGGTATGATTCTGATATAGTAACATTTTACTTGTCTTCCACTGGAGCATTTTTCTTTATTAATTTGATACAAAGCGTTTGCCACTTCCTCCTTCATTAGGGTTAGAACATCTTTCATACTCAATGTCCCTCCTTTATCACGTTTGACATAGAACTCGTTTTTTTCACTAAATATTTTAGAAAATTACTAATTTTACCTAAATACCAAGTTTAAAATGAATTTCTGTTACATAAATGACTAAAAACATGAAAAAGTAAATTTTCAATATCAAGGAGTTACAATAACCCCCCCCCCCCCCGAACTCCGAACTTTGAATGGATGCCCCTTCCCCTCAAAGGTGGTAGAGTCGATTTATTTTCGTTACAATAAGTGCAAAGGATGAACTTAGAGGTGCATCAAGTCGTTTAGCGCTGCTCGCAAGGAGTTTTTAGCAGCAGAGAAAAAGTCGGAAGGTGATAGATCTATATAGGTTTAATAAAGACCGAAACTTGAATTTTGAATCCTTATCATTTTCTATTTCGTATTGTTTTATTTAATTCGTATACTATTCAATGTGGTTCTTTACTGGCGCTTTTCTATGTAGCTTGAGATGTTGTTCTTTTTATTTTTAACTTTTTGATCTTCTCAGAACCATTGTTGTTATTTTTTTACCATACAGTAGTCACTAAATATGAACTTGCAAATTCTTAAGAAAATATGAAACCTGTAATTACCCGTCTCTTTCAGGTGTCATGATGTTGCAGTGCAATATTGCTAGTGGAATATTACCGCGGTATTTCAACCGACTGTATAGTGTAGCAGTAAATATCTCCACCATGGGTACAAGCGTAGGAATTCTTCTAACCCCTCCTGCTGTTCAAGAACTTGATGACGTGTATGGCTGGCGTGGAACTCTACTACTAATGACTGGTGTGTTGCTTCAGTCGGTTTTCCTTGGAACCCTTGTGAAAAACTATGAAGAACCTGATTACAAAAAGCCAATTTTGCAAAAAGGTAATGACTATAGACCTGACAAAATTAACACATTTTGTAATCAGCTGGACGTGCAATTACTTACAAATAGTGCAATAATTTCCTGTGTTATCATTCCTGCATTTGTCGAAGGAATTGTCTGGACAGGATGGCTAGTACATATCGTCTCGTACGTCGTTTCTACCGGCGCATCACTCAGAGAAGCATCAATTGTGTCCACGTGCGGAGGCGCTGGTTTAATAATAATTCGAATAGTCTTGCCCTTTATGGATGAAGTAATTAGCTACAGAAAGATTATGTGTGCAGCATCTCTTTTAATGGCTATTCCGTTGCTATTAACAGTGTGGTTTCGATCTGTACCAACTTTTTGTATAACATCTTTTTTAATTTGCATGGGAAAGGGAATGACTAGCTCCGAAATTTATATTGCTATTAGAAACCTATGTGACAGAGGCAAAATCCTCGATGCAGTTACCTGGTATCACTTTTTCTTTGGACTGGCTGCAGTCTTCGGTGCAGGATTCACTGGTAGGTAGCCTAAGACGGATCTGTTGATTATACACATAGTAAGGTATCGAAGGCGTTGGCGCAATTAGGTCACAACTTTGTACGGCCGGCCTCAACCTTGCCACAGCCTTGATTTTCCAAGATGGCCACTGCAGGCTTGATTATGCATCTCTAGATAATTTCAAAACATGTTATGAATGTATTACCTCGAGATGCGTAATCAAGCCTACATGTTGAGTGGTCATCTTGGAAAATCAAAATTGTGGCAGGGCTGCAACTGGCCGCACAATTTTATGGCCTAATTGTGTTCCAACGCCGAAATCAAGATACTAGCATAATCAAAATATATCTTCAATATGGATAGTTATGCATGAGGAACATTTTTTGACTTAAATTCTTACAATAAACACACCCATGTATGTGTTCAGTATTTTGCAAATACTTAGGACTTACAAAGTACTTCATTTGCTCGATAATGTTGATCATTTGCCATACCATGCTCCTTGAGGCATTACTTTGTGCAAAACCAATACGATTACCATTTAATATTGACACAACACACATACAAAATATCAATCATAATCACCAAAATGGAACTTGCAGGATCATGTGTCGTGTTCAAAAAGTGTATTGATCTGCTCAAGTTTACTTACTGCAGACGTTTTGATGGTCACTACCATCTTTCTCAACGCTAGATAGGTGACTGGTGTTGGTTACCACTGATTCTGCTTCTCGTAGAGCTTGCAGGGTTGCCTGATGATTTTGGTGGGTTTCCAGAAACTCATCAAAATGTGTGAAAATAAATACTGTCCCTCGTCTCTGATCATGGTGGTGTCCTTCCTTTTCCTGATTTCAACTGCCTCCTTAATCCATGTCGCGACTGTGGGTGAGTCTGCGTATCTGGATACTGAACAGAAGCTTAAAATCTGTCAGGTAATCATTGTATTGCAATGGCTATTGGAGGTCATGAATATTAATAACATATGACATCACTGATATATCGGGAGTATTTCATCATAAGCAGTTTTAGGGTTAGGGTTAGGGCTAGGGTTGGGTATGTTTTATGTTTAGGGTCAGGGTTAGGGTAGGGCCATAATTAGTGAGTTAGGGTCGAGTCCCCTGTTAATGAGTTAGGGTCGGACTCGGGTCACGGTTAGTGATTATTATATCCGGGAATCTACATATACAATAATGTCACCAATCCCGGCAGCTGCTCCCGTGGCTCAGTGGGAAAGGCGTTCGATTCGTAAACTTGGTACAACGGCAGCAGTGTATTCAAACCCAGCGTGGTGCAGCTCTTAAAATATTGAAAATCGTCTTGTTATTTTAAAAATATGAAAACACAATTTTAAAGTTTAAAAGTTAAACATCATGAAAATGACGCTTATTATTATTTTAATATACCCTTATATAAGTTGAGAAATAAGCGTCACTTGATAAAAAGTGGGACCACCCTCCTAGCCATTGCAATACAAGGCTTAGCTTTCCGTCAAATCCGTGGAAGCCAAGAAGGCTACGGAGAAATTGATAGACTTGTCGGGCACGCAACTACAAAAATGGGTTGTGATTTTATCTTAATATAAGTTGACCAATGTTGAGACCAAAGTTCTTGCGAAAGGTTTAGATCCACCATTCCCAACAAATGTTTGTGCAGAGGAGTTTATCATCGCCACTAAGCTTGCTTGTAAACACCTACCCCAGCCGATTGAATGCAACTGAGATCGAAAGTAGCTAACACTTTGAAAACGGTTAAAGTATCGGAGCCAAATGATTCTCGCGAAGAAAGGCATGCTATGTCTTAAAAACAACAAGGACACAATGATTCTACCGGTTGACAAGGGAAAGTCTACTGTACTTATACCGAGGTTTATGAGAAGAACTTCAACCCCATGCATGCTGGAAGACAAGATCAATTACCAGCTGATTCTACTGCTAAATACAAAAATAAATTGATCTCTGAATTGAGTAAGCTTAAAAAAGACAATAAATTCACGCAAGAGAAATATAAGTTTTTGTATCCAGCAGCGGACAATATTCCACGACTTAAATGCACACCAAAGATCCCTAAGCCTAATAACCCTTTGCGTCCAGTAGTGGATTACACATCAATTATTGATTACAACCCTTCTTGCTGGCTGGCCGACACATTAGGTAATCTGGTTGGCGATACGTGCTATCATGTTAAAAATTCAAAACATTTAGCGGATGTCTAAGATTGTAATTGATGAGGAGAAGATTCACACGATGCTGTTAGCTTTTTCACCAACACGCCGATCTACCAAGTGTTTAAGATCGTTAAACATCGTTTAGAGGCAGAAACAGATCTGAAAGACTACAACAAAGAAACGGATTTCAATCCGAAGTGTGATGATGTGGTACGTTTACTAAAATTGTGCTCACTACAACCTATTTCACCTTCAGGGGCAAATTTTATAACCAACGATTTGGTACAGCCATTATCTTCATTTGATATGGAGGCACGCCACTGCTCCTTTAGACTGTCTTCCCTCTTTGTGGTTAAGATACGTGGATGACATTTTGTAAATAGTCAATAAGGACGCTGTCGATAAGCCTACCGAGCACATCAACTAGGTGGGCAAATCTGCATCTATTAGATTTACTTTCGAAACCGAGAAAGACAAAATGCATTCCTTTCTAGATGCTCTAATTGTGAGAAAATAGATGGAACCGTCAAATTAACTTGATGGTCTATAGAGAGCCAACACATACAGACCATTATTTGAATTACACCCCCTACACCCACTTCACCAGAAACTTGGAGTGATTAGACACTGTTCGATAAAAAGGATAACATTGTCACATAATTTCAGGATGTGAAAGAGGAAGAAAGTTAAATCAAAGATGCACTTATAGTCTGTGGGTATTCAGATTGGACATTCAATCAGTTTCAATTCATTTCATTTTATTTAGGAAAACATACATTCAAGGGGGAAAAACAGAAAAGTATACAATAAGATTCCACTGTGGTCCATAGACAAGCTTATAATAATAACATATAATATCATCTGTAAAAATTACACAACATATAATTTAAATACAGCACATGGACCATTTTCAATAAACATTTAAGATAAAAGTCTCACAAATGCAA
>JXSR01S073874.1:98088-112235 GCA_000969725.1 Ophiothrix spiculata | reverse complement strand
TATCTAAATATCTAAATATCTAAGATAATCAGATATCAATCTAGCTAAACAGATAATTTACAATCCTGCACCTTAATGGAGTTTTCATCCCTGCCAACTTTCACTTTGTACCACCGTACACAAAAATTGACACATCAACTCCCAAGAATGTATCTAATGAATAATGGTCCAGTTGAAGCATTGTCTTAACAATTTCTAAAAGCATAAAAGGCAAAGCAACATTCCAATCACTCAATTTCACAAAAGCTGAAAATCTATTGAAACATATTGCATGAAGCCTGGCGAGATGATTCAATCTTTCCAAAGAAAAGACCAAGAAATATATTGCAAAATGAGCGAGAATTTATCCAATGGTGGACTTTGGTCAAAATCCATAACGTTGTGCCATGTCAAATTATTGTACTGATTAAAAACTTGAACTTGTTATTTTTAACAATAAAGTAAACCATTTTCTTATCTCATGTTAGTAATCAATATTAAACAACTGGTATATTAGATGGAATTCAACGTACAGAAATCACATGATAAAAAACGCTATACTTTCACTAAACGCTGTTCCAGATAAAAACTTAAATAGTTTGCTTGAACATCTTAAACTTTATACTATGTACTTTTCATTTCAATCGGTGATACAGAAATTTATAGACTTTCGTAAAGAAAATTATAACAATCGATTATTATATTTAATCGTTATATTGGATACTAGTAAACTTAGATTCAGCGGCAATTCACTCAGAATTGAATCAGTTCGTCATACTCCTCGGCATACTTCTCTTTAAAAAAAATACTTTAAAAGTTGAAAGTGAGTCATAAATGAGTACTCTTTTCTAATGAAATGCAGGTTTCCAGTTGTAGTTTCTACAGTGTTCAACCACAGACCATGTGGTTCAAAATTTCTTTCACACTGAGGGGATATATTATAGCTTATTAGAGTTTGATGTTATTCAAATTGTACTAAGTCTTGTCATGTCATGTTTTGATATAGATTTGATAAACATAATGTATCATAATTTTATGATTTCTACTTGCATTAGATCTCATCATTAAGTACTGATAATTATGTTATTTATTGTACCTTTTATATGGTGTTTTATCAATAAAGACTACTTTTAAAAGATTGCACACGTATGCACATGTAGAACCAAAGTCACATTAATATCTAATATTCGTAAAATTCGTTTTTTGATAGATTTGCAGTTCAGGAACAGTACAGGAAAGATTGGATCATTTAGCCTAGCCAAGCGTCATGGAATTTGTTTCAATGGAATGTCAATTTTTGTTGGAATGTTGCTATGGATAATTAGTAATTGCTACGCTAGCTAAGACAATGCTTGCAGTGAACCATTATTCATCAGATACATTCTTAGGAGTTGATGAGTCGATTTGTGAGCGATTAAATAAAGTGAAAGTTGGCAGATGATGAAATCTATAGATGGTCAAAAGAGAGGTCATTGCAAAAAATGCGATATTGTCCAAGAACACTTTCAATTTGCATTGAAAGCCCCTGATTCAAAATACATATGAGCAGATGGGTGACTATAAAACAAAGACCGAAGACCGAAGACCCAAAACCAAAGACCCAAGACCCCTAAACTATAAAACAAAGACCCCTCAACTATAAAACGAAGACCCTCTCAACTATAAAACGAAGACCCCCTCAACTATAAAATTCACAATACATGTGGGTTGCATTGAATTTCATAGAAGTGCTTAAACATGGTGCTAACACTAATTAAAACATTGCACATGTTCAGTTCTTGTGTGCACACAATGTCTCTGTTAATGTTTTGTGTAATGCGGAAAACACATCAAATTAAATGAAAATCTCATATGGTGGCCATTTTAATAAATAAAAAGCCCCTCTTTTTCATTTTTTTCAAAAACCTGGACAAGAAACATGTTTTATTTTTTACTTGGCCTAAATCTTCAATGGGTCTTAAAGGGACATTCAGAGATTCTGTGGTGATCATAACCTCCTCTGTTTTGCTACACATTCTACAAAGGACCACAAAATAAACCGATGCATTTGTAAAAGATAGATGTAGCCAATGAGCTCCTGAACATCATCACGTATGATCACGTATATATACCGAAGCGAGAGTTTAGCCACGCATGGAATATTGCCCAATGGTATGCTATGGCAAATTATTTAACAACTTGAACTTTAATAGCAGGTTGTTTTTAACAAATATTAACGACTTATATTTTAAAAGATTAAAATCGCTATACAAGTAAAAATGCATCACATACCCAACTGGGGCGTAGTCTCAAAGCTTAATATCATAGAACACAATGTGTAGCAAACACATAAATTTCAAAATTTAACGTCTCTTTCAAATATTTATTATACATTTTACTTAAAACGATGTACACGACCCCCCCCCCCCCAAAAAAAAAAAAAAAGGGGGAAAAAACACGTTTATCGTGGTTATGGAAGTGAGAGGATGGGATGTTGCGGTCTATAATATAAAGTTTCACTGTTGGGGTAGGGTATAAAAAACACCTGTAAATCTCCCGGTAAATCTTATTGAACTAGAATCCTTCTTAACTTCTGTCACAGAATCCTGATTAAATTCGATAGCTACCAATTTAAAACAACTCTCAGAATGTCGAATACCAACAAATTGAAACTTGATAGGATTCCAACATTTGTTCATTTTATTGCTAACACACAGAGTGCTGCGCACTACGGAGATTCTCACAGTAATTTAAATGGTTTACTCATCTAAAGTATGTTTAGTTGAGTGACCTAAGGAAGCGCTACAAGAAGCTACTTTGTTACCATGACAACGCTGAAACTTTTTAAACACAGACCGTGACTGTGAGTAAGGATACTGAAAGCAATGACGATACATTTTATATAAATTCATATAAACTAAAACACACGGTATATATACGACCTAGTAAATGTCGAAATTATTATGTAACCTGCAATATTACTACATAAATTTAAAACTGTCTTTCGGCTAATGAAATCTCTATGTTATTAACTTTGAACTTTTGGCACTATCATCACTGAATTATCTCATGTGTCCACATTGATCCAGGATTAAAATACTTTCAGAATTTCGTTGATATTTAACGTATCCAATTGAACATATTTTATGTAGCTCCAATATAGTGTAATGATCAATTGTGGACCGTCTTTTTGGAACTCTCTTGATAAAACGGTCAAACGATGTCAAAAGCTTCAGTATTAAAAGACAATTTTCTCTCCAAGTGTTATACTAGTTTGAACACTATGGACAAAAACCATGTAATGAAACTGTTTTTGTGGAACTCATTATTTGATTAGGTCTATCTTCTTTCATTTTGGGCACTGTCTTGTAATTTTAGTGTTTCTCTTTAATAGTAAGTATGTTAAATTTGTTTTGGTTTTCTAGGACATAATTGTCTTCAAGCCTAATTGGCCTTTTGATTATGTTCGCAATATTATCATTTTTGTGTTTTTAACCTCATGATATGTTGTTATGTAGCCTGATATTGAAATATAAAACAGAATCAGAATCAGAATCCCTTGAAAGTTCAATGACCTCTGGTGCCATGCAACAGATTGCCTATGGCATGACAGAGCAACCCATGCAAGGACTTCAAGGAAGAAGACCACATGTCTTGAGGAGGAAGTCTCTGTTCTCCTGCAGACGATTGCATCCATCCTTGCCAGACAGACCGGGGATGTCACGGAGACAACTTCCTGACAGAGACGCAAATGTCTCCTCTAATCATGTTAACAACAACATTATGGAAATTTGACAGATCTGCACGTAGCATAAAATCGTATTTTGTGAAATCATGAACTTGCACATATTTTAATAGCCATCAAATCCAGATGAATATATTTATAGCTCCGATATACGTAGCTATTAGATCAAGTATTGAAGTATTCTTTCTTATTCTTAGCTAATATACTTCAACTACATATATTTTGGAAAAGGGCAAGGTTGATGCTCTACGTTTTAAGTATAATCATCAGAGTTAAGAGCTCATCACAAGTACGTAGGCTATGTAATTAACAAAGGTGGTCTCAATTCAAATTATACCAAAATGATCAAAGGATACATCAATTCTTCTATTGAACTTTTATTCATGACATTATATAGTTGCTGAGACGTTGCATGACATCCCCCATGCATGACACATGTAAACAAACATGCGATTATGACTTATAGCCTGAATCATTCTTGCACACCCCGACATACGCTGGATTGGATACTTTTGCAAATTGCTTTTGAACATGTTTGCACCCGTGTTTACATCCACAGATGACAGTTTTGACTACTTCTGTCAAATGAGACGTATATAGGAACAGAAGTACCAACTGGCTTGCTCACCGAGGGCCGACAAAATGGGCTGAGGTCGGTTCAATGTACCTCTGATTATTTGTTTATTTACACGTCCTCAGAGTTTGTACTCGAGTCGCTATGCCTATGTTGCCCTATTTGAACATGCTTGATACCAAATCTACGCCATAATATTCAGCTATGTTACTTTTTAAAGTTTGACACTTGCTCATGTACGCCGAAATACAAATATCGCAAGTTCGTAACAACATATTGTCTCTAGACTATCTTACCATTTTGCTTGCGTCTTCTTGCGTCCAGCGTCCTGTTTTCTTGGTGAAATGATTTTCTCTGAAGATCTGGACTCCCTATTGTTTGACCTAGACAATTTTATCTGTGAAAATAGACTGGTAGCAAAAACAAACAATTTGTTGTGTTAAGTTCCGCATCAGAAATTTCTGATACTTGCAGGCACAATGACACATAAATTGTCAACTATAATTTTGGTTGAATGGGGCGTGACCCGTGACCAATTTTGAGCTTAAATTTACTTGACATGCGTGTATTTTGTATCAATTTTGTTATTTTAGACATTTTTTGCCATTAAAGGTCTGAGCAATTTATTTCAAATACCAAAATAGACATAATTGGCTACTACTACTTTGCTGCAGATATCAGATAACCATTCTTCCGGGAAGATGCACATCATGGGTCGGCTATGGGTAAAATCTCATAGTATTTCATGCAGTCATGTGTGAAAATGACAATGTCAGGGTCACTGAAAACCTCTAAGTGGAACTTCTACAAAAACCGAAATATGTGCTCATCACTTTATGGAGCACCGGACAACAAGTATTGAAGTAACTTCATTGGAAAAACCTTCGTCCTTTTGAAATGAAAGCATTGATCCTTTCCCCATACCCAGGTGTTTACAAAATTTTACATATTCTAACTTAACTTTATAGTGTACCTACCTGTTTTTAGATTTTCCTAATGTAATTTAACATATGTATTTCCAATAACAAAACATTTCTGATCAAAATAATATTGTTCCAGATACTGAATGTATTCGCAAAGTTTGATGTTGATAAACCATAATTCAACAGAACAGTAGAACGGTTTCAAGATGTGTTGCTTCACTCACTGCAATACTACAGAAATTCCGTTTTTACTGCATCACAGAAAAAAAATCAGCCTCCGCCCCCTGAACGCTTGAGTGAATTACACATTCCAAACTTTTTAAGAGCACAAAATTAGCTGGTTCCCGATGAACAAAGTGTTGCACTGTGAAGAAATAATCCTGTATGCTTTAGAGAACTTTTGAAAAGTGCGTGGACTTTATCCACATTCCTGCGGGAAAATTAGTTGACTTATAATTCTTGGTTGAAAAGAGAACACTGTTCCTTTTCTATAAACTGTCATTGATATGCTGAAACAAAATAAATAAATCATAAATTTCAGCTACTACTATATATTTACACCACCATGTATCCCGTCATGTATATACGGTGCTTAGATATTTATATTTTGGCAGTGACATGTACAACACATAAGTAATTTTTCCAGTTTGAAGCTTTCTCGTTTCAGATTTGGTATAGAGAAAACTGTGCTGTATGGATTGAGTAAGCATTGAGGGGACTTACTGGATTTGGGAAACGTGTGATTTCCTACATTCCCTGAAATCCACAACGCCCTTCAACGTAAGCCAACTATGAAATGTGCGTCTATTACGGAAACACTTTGATAGAAACTTGGACGTAGAAATGACATTGTCATCTTTTGGAAAGTTGATATGACACAAACTTGGGTGAGACTGTCATTTCTTAAAGCTTACCCTTCTGTTTCACCCACCACGCATGGAGAGGGTGCCAACCGAGTATAAAACCCAGGATTAACCAATAATTAAGAATTAAAAATAGCGGAAAAGACAGGGGAAAAGATCAACCTCATAGATATTATACGCCCGATTATACGCGTAATAAAATTTGGGCCTGATTTTATTTTTGACAGATCTTACGCAATTTAAACCGAATAACTGCTATATTTAATAATTTCAAGTTCCGCGATAAAAGATCAAACAAAGCGCCTTGAGATAATTTAATAGATATTAAAAGAGAAACAATTTCGTCAAAAATAATGTGTTTACCCTATTACCCATCACAGGTGAAGAAACAAGATCTTTTTAAGATTTGAAACTTGAAATCCGGATTCACACCATTTTTTGCCGCCGTTGGCAACAATTTAAGTTGGTAAATAATAATATTGCACGAGGATTTGGAATTTTCTCCAATATTCCTCAAAATCATGGAAAACTACTGGTATGTAACGTTATATTACTACTATTGATTCATGTAAAAAAATCATGTAGGCAAAATTAGTGGGAAGAATCTAGGCCAGTCTCTTTAAATCAGGAGACAAAAAGGTTCAAAACGTTTGACAATAGTTATTTAGCTTTATATATTTGACAGATGTATGCTTCGAAAAAAATGTAGCTGTCACTAAATTGCAATATAAAGAATGATTCAGATAAAAATTGACTCGGAAGGCTCAACAGCTTTTGATCAAATACCATGAAATATTTGTAAACATTGCACGAACTTGAACATATTATAATACATTCTAAGTCACTGAGTGCGATTTAACTTCCTAATAAGGAATTTTGGCCATCCATTATGAGACGATAGATGACAGTGCGTTCAGCGTGAAACGCAGTGGAGCCACGCGTTCAAAATCACGGCGCGATGCAGGTATACGCACACATCCGACGCGAACAGCTTTACTGGGTTTGGAATATTTCATGTTTAAATAGGGGTGTACGTTTTTCCAATGATAATGTTAATAGTTTTTGGCAATAATTAACATCGTTTTTGGTTTATAAATGACTCAAATTTGTGACTTAGTCTTAGAATGAGAATAAAAGATAGCGATTTCTTGTTTTGCCTGTCATCTATCGTCTCATAATGGATGGGCGTACATTATTTTTGAGTAATGGGTGCCCCCGCAGGGGGTGCCCATTACGAAAAAATAAAAGATAGCGATTTCTTGTTTTGCCTGTCATCTATCGTCTCATAATGGATGGGCGTACATTATTTTTTCGTAATGGGTACCCCCTGCGGGGGCACCATATTATTTTTTCGTAATGGGTACCCCCTGCGGGGGCACCCATTACTCAAAATAATGTACGCCCATCCATTATGAGACGATAGATGACAGCATGGAAAAAAGATCTCTTTTTTCCATGATGACAGGCAAAACAAGAAATCTTATCTTTTATTCTCTAACTATGATCCATGCAACCTAGTTGCTTAATTAGTTTATACTTTTATACTACATGTAAGAATTGTTTCTTGTTTATAATCAAAAGTATTTGATTGTACCTTTTGTTTGTTGTTTGTATTATACACTACTGATTTTGATTTAAAAAGATGTCCGATCATTCCTAAAATCATGAAAAACGTGCATGTGTTTTATAACCGTATGAATATTTTGACAGATATGATCCTTTTAAGACAGACCTTGGACATTATTTGTTGAAATAAGATTGTCACAGTGAGTTCATGGAATGTGCCCATTCATGATTTGATGAGTTGAGAACAGTATCTTGTCATTTTTAATGCTTGTCAAATTTTCAATAAATAATGATTTTTTTTCACCTGCGTGTATTTACAATACAGGTTTAATATTAAACGAGAGGTTTTACACTTTTTAAAATGTTCACTTTTTTCTAATGCACATGGTTTGACACGTGATTAATTGATTGATTTATTGATTGATTATTGATTGATTGATAGATCGATCGATCGATTGATTTATTTTATTTATTTTCGTAAAAACATTCCTTTAAGCTCTTCTATAAGAAATCCTGTCATGTGGGTACTTTATGATAAATAGTAATAAATACAATATTTGAAATACTATACTAGTATTTTTTCCATGTTTGATAGAAAATACAGCTATAACTACAGAAAATATTATCATTTGCCTCACCTATCGTTTGTTCCTATGTATAAACATGCCCTCCGCGCGCGCATCTGACGTTGAAAGTTCTGTAAAATTGT
Source organism: Ophiothrix spiculata (assembly GCA_000969725.1). NCBI lineage: Eukaryota > Metazoa > Echinodermata > Ophiuroidea > Amphilepidida > Ophiotrichidae > Ophiothrix > Ophiothrix spiculata. The sequence goes on along the minus strand of JXSR01S073874.1, from coordinate 103,897 downwards.
CAAATTTTGTTTATCGAATTTATATTTAGAAGCACAATTTCCTCAGAGAATGTTTTTCATTACAGCATCAAATGTGTGGAATTTAAATGGAGTATTTTGGTATTTGGAGCAATTCAGATTTCTCTTTCACCTTTGTATGACTTGGTAAATTCCAAACTTGACCTTACAGTTGATCCCAATTTGACCCGAATGCGGACGAGTGAAGCAACCACCGCGAGTATACAGGGTGGATGGAAAATGTAAAGAAGATTTCCTTCATGCAGCAGATTGTATTGTAAAAAGTTTGCTTATAATAGCCCAGTGAAAGCAAATGAAGTGGAATGAAAGTATTGACACAGCACTGGTGCTTAGAAATCAAACATACATTATTATGACACACGATGTTTAGTATCTAAATACGTTGACAAAATGAAGACAAACATGTGTTTAGAAAAGTGTTTATTCGCTCTACACATTTGGCAGTGTGGAGCTAATATAAAACGTAAGGACGAATTACTTCATTTTTTGAAGTCGCAGTTCTCCCATGTTCATTTTCAATGTTCTTTATTCCCGAGATGAAAATGATAGCAAAATAATAGGTTAAAAGAAGAGTCTAGAGGAGGACCGATAGACTGAACTCGGCGCTTCAAAAGCAAGGGAGTTTGGTGACATAAATTCCTTGAAGTCACAACATTCAGTTTTATAACGCATTTAATAATTCTTATCCGAAAAGGTGAATAAATAAATCTGATATTCTTTTTGGTCGTGAAACACAATATAACGAATATCAGGTCAAGCATCGATCATGAAACACTCACTGCAGACAAAAATTACGCATCTGATTGAACACTCTTTAGCAAAATTGAGAGATGACAGGCAATGATGATTTCTTGGCCTAGGACCTGCGAGCTCCTGCGCCACAAAATTAGGCTTAGTGTAAAACGCGAAAGCGGAAGCGGAAGCGAAAGCGCAAGCGAAAGCGAAAATTAGTGTAAAACGCGGAAATTATTAAGGTCGCATAATACTGAAATATGGGTACCGGTAGGTTTTCTTACTACGACAAAGGAAGAGAGTTATTTCCAATGAGGCCGGAAAGGGTCATCCCAAAATACAAGAGTAGGGCCTATGTTACATAATGACAAAGAGTGTATGGCCTAAGTTGTTATCATAATAATATTAATAATAATAATGATAATAATAATAAAAGAGAAAATATATAATAAACTGCACAGCATATGCCCACTGCAAAACAACAAAGCAAAATGCATATGTTCATGAACAGATTGTAGATTTAAGTGTATTTTTCCAAAACGTTTTAGAGTTAAGAAAACATTTTCCAAACTTCTTGATACTTTCATCTTAGGTATCATAAAGTATGATGTTGTACATTTTACAGTGAGATCGTGTTAAATTACGTTGTTTTCCGAGGAAATTTCTTTGAAGGTTATGGAACTGGCCAAGTTGAAAATCATGGTACTGTGACGATAGCAAGTAGATGATAATTGAAGTGTGCAGTAGGAAATGTTGATATTGAAAAGCCAGCAAAGTGTGTAAATGATAATTTTACGGGTATTTACGAAAATATACCTAAACAAGTCAGTGATATTATTTTAAGTAGGCCTACGTTGAATGAAACAAGTCATCTTGGTCAGTTTTCAAGAATAAAGATTCATACAAACATTGATATACCCCAGGTTTCTTTTTAGTAAACGTGTTTAGTATAGCTGTGGCTGAATTGATTAAATAACTGGATTTTTTTAGTAATTTAAAGCAGTGGTGCTGAGTGACTTTACTGCTTGATCAAGTTTCCTGGGAGTTGTATAAGTATATTGCAATATAATATGAACCCTTTCTTGACAGGGCTTCTCTTTAGTGTGTACTCTACCAGGAAAATGGTGTCAGAGCAATTTAATGAACCTTTTCTTGACAGGGCTTCTCTCTAGTCACGGTGTTCTTTACCAGGAAAATTGTATCAAAGCAATTTAATTGATCAGTACTTGCATACCCCATTAAGGCGTCTATTCGTACAAGGGACCCGTACGGCTTTACGTGACTTCCGGACCACGGAGCAAGTATAGTTTCTGGCCGGTAAACAAAGAGACGAAAACCCTCCATCCCGGGACTCGAACCGTACCTCTGTATTACGAGACCCGTGCTCTAACCGCCTTCTTTGGTGTGTACTCTATCAGGAAAATTGTGCCAGAGCAACACTTTCTTGACAGGGCTTCTCTTTAGTGTGTACTCTATGATGGTGTAAATGCACCATGGAGTGAGCCAATGAAAAAAAAAAGAAATCAATGGTAATAACAAATGATGGTCAATCAAGTGATCACCATGAGGCATGTGATCACGCCATTACATCGTATTACTAAAACATAAAGTAAACGGAAGGCGCTTGATACGGTTTCTCTCTTGAAAATCAATTTTCTTTAGTACGTTTTTTTTTTGATGAATGTGTTTCTTTGATGAACTTTATATAATCGCATTGCAATTGTACAGAGTACTCTGCAATGGTAATTCTTAAGGTGGTTTAAGAACTCAAACATCATATTACCTGTTATCGTTACAGTACTATTTTCAACCTGGATACTCAGTTCCAAAACTTTAAAGAGACATTTCCCAATAATTTCACACGATCTCACTGTTACAATTTTCAACATTATACTTTATACCTAAGATAATATCATTTTAATTGATCATATTTCAGTAGTATGCGACCTTAGTAGTTTTCGCTTTTTACACTGTTTTTCGCTTTCGCTTGCGCTTGCGCTTGCGCTTTCGCTTTCGCCTTTTACACTAAGCCCAAAATTATCATGACTCCACCGACACCTCGAGTTACTACCTCGACCGAAATTGAATGGTTTGGTATTTTGGATTAGAACAAGCCAACACTTAAGAATTTAGGCAGCCTACGATTTTGCCAAAGAATAAAGTCGATTCAGTTTATCCACCCCATATGATTCGATGATAACAAAGTTAGCTTCAGTGAGAAACATTCAAACATTCACCAGCCGTAAATGATTTCTATCGAATTTTCAACCTGTTTTCTCACTGGGACATGCACAGTAGGCATCAATTAAGTTTACATTGATTTCATTCCAAATCTTACCTCCATCTGCCTGGTCATTGCCATGCATTACCTAAGGGGCGCACCATTAGATTTCCAGGGGGGGAGGGGCAGGAAGTTTTTGGGGAAAAAAAATCCCCTCCATAGGCAGAAGAAAAAAAAATCACCACTGAACATGGAATAGGGGAAAAAACAGTAATTTCTAAGAAAAAAAATTCGCCCCCGAACGGGACGCGAAAAAAATCAACCCCGAACCCAACTTCCTGCTCTCCCCTGGAAATCTAATGGTGCGTCCCTAAGTGTTATATGGTAGAACATTTTTTGCCTCAATACAGCAAGGACAAAACGAAGCATTTAGTAATGAGATTTTCTACATGAGAATTAGAAAATCTAACAAACAAACAAACAAAACAACAAACAAACAAACAGAACAAAAGGTATGAGTATGAGAGACAATTTGAGAATTACAAAATTAGAGAAATAGGAACAGGAAGGGTACGAACAAAGCATTTGAGGTATCTCAGATAATAGCAAACCTGAAGTCACCATCTCAACGTTTAAGCTCTTTTCAGTTGATTATTGCGAGCAGCCTTTATAGCCCGGGGGGGGGGTCTCACATTGGGTTGATATACGGGTATGTGCCACGGTTTTTGGGTGTAATTTCGCCATTTTAGGTACTAGTATATCGATGGGTGGGTTTTTGTCACAGACCTAATGCGCCCAAATGGAAAAATTGGGTGTTTTTTTTTTGGAAAATTGACTTAAAAAGCGCCCAATTTGGCCCAAATTGGGTGTTTTTTGCGGAAAAATGGTATGGTGAAGGGTTGCAAAATTGCCATTATCGCGAAGTCTGCGTGGCACACCCCCGTACAAATTTTTTTTGAGAACCCCCACCCCCGGGCTTTATAGACCAGCATAATGTAGCCGTTACAAAAAGCCTTGCAAGGTATAGTGTCTATGTTTGGTCCTACAGGACCCCAATGTGTTAACAATAGATACTTTAGGGTCTCAGAGGACCACCTTGCAAGACTTTCTGAAAAGCCAATTGTGTGCTGATCCTTAGAGACTACTCCAAACAACAAACATATAAATTTACTTTACTTTAATTTGTCTAATCATGCCTACCTATAGCTCTGAGGAGCTTGATTTTAATTTCAAAATATGATTGGTTTGAGAAATACCAGGTTTAGGCCCAGAAATACTAGGTCTACATTAAATGAGATTTTAGTAAATTTAAAAATGATAACAGTTGGTCTTCAGACAATTCTATATAAAGCAGCTGTTCTATACAGAGTTCTATCCTCCCCGAGTTCATACAAAATCTTAGGGTCAGTATTTAGAAGAGCCAGATAGTAATGGTATAGAAAGGGTAGTATTACTTAAGTATTTTCAGTCTATTTTCAGCTCTGAACCAGAGCTATGCCTACCAAGAGAAGTCGCCTTAACACTTAACTGCATAGGACCATGGTACCCAACATTTGTTTTTCTCGCATTTTAACGCTGCAATATTTCGGACTGTTAGTTTTTGTGATTGCCTAAGTTGTGCTTCTTTTGACGAAAAAAAAAAAGATTGACCGCGTCGTTTTCGAGGTATATAATTAGCATAAATTAGCATTGGGTGCGAAAAATTGATTTACCCATAAAACGACCCGGAGTAAAATGTTCAAATTGTTATTTCAACAATGTCAATGTATTCATGATCTCCTAATTTGAGCTATATTTCACAGGAAAGTTCCTTCAGGAAGTGGGTTTTCAAATCGGTTATAGAACTGGTTATTTGGCCGCCATTTTGAAACGGCACGTATATTTTATTGTTTTTCCCTGAAATATGTAAAGATTATTAAAAATTTCGGGAGGGAAAGATATTTTTATAAGGGGTACCATGCCCCCCTTATGCACTAACGGAAGTGGGTACCTTTTGCAGTTAAGTGTTAATTAATAATGTTACCGTGCTAAGTCCTACTTTCATGATGCTATACCGAGGCACGTATTTCTTATATTGAGGGAAGGCTAGAAAATGATTGTCTCACGTCCTTTGATATCTTCACAATCCAATACGGTACGCGAGAGTTTATTTTATTTTTTTGAACTGAAAAAAGCTGAGATTTGTCTTGTGATTCTGATTAATTTATAAATATATCTTGGAGGTATATTCTGGTCTTTTCATAAAATGTAATCGTCTTTTAGATTTCCGAAAGAAAAGATGACCCAATGCGATGATATTTTTGCCAATTTTACTAAAAATAAAAAAGAAAATCTGAAGCAAAATTCATTTTCAGCATTTTAAACATCTGAGACGCGCAGTGAAAATCCAACGCCCGCGTGGGACGTGAGACAGACAAAATACTTAGCCTAATATTTAATACTAATAAATGAGTTTTTGCAATAGATGTATATTATATCTCGTATAATGTTCAATATTGCACATATAAATGTATCGCTTGCGAAAATATCGTAGGCTGTATCACTTTTAAAATAGGTTGTAACATCAAACCAATATCACCTGCGATTTAATTTCAGTTTTGATTTTATATCACACTTTGGACAAAATGGCAATATTCCATTCATTTTTTTCAAGAACGGAGCAATTCTACAAATGCACCTTAATGGACAAAAGATCAAAAATGACATGGTCGTAATAATTTGTGCATGATCAAATTTTTAAAAAATCTGACAAATATAAAAGTATATGGATAATATTCGTGCTTAAGTGACAGGTTTGGAGCTTTGATTTTGTTTTTACAGAGGAAAATCTAAAATGGT
>JXSR01S073874.1:85447-97948 GCA_000969725.1 Ophiothrix spiculata | reverse complement strand
CATCTGAGACGCGCAGTGAAAATCCAACGCCCGCGTGGGACGTGAGACAGACAAAATACTTAGCCTAATATTTAATACTAATAAATGAGTTTTTGCAATAGATGTATATATTATATCTCGTACATAATGTTCAATATTGCACATATAAATGTATCGCTTACGAAAATATCGTAGGCTGTATCACTTTTAAAATAGGTTGTAACATCAAACCAATATCACTTGCGATTTAATTTCAGTTTTGATTTTATATCACACTTTGGATAAAAAGGAGTCAAAATGTTCCCATCCAATGGCAATATTCCATTCATTTTTTCAAGAACGGAGCAATTCTACAAATGTACCTTAATGGACAAAAGATCAAAAATGACAGAGTCATAACTTAAAATAATTTGTGCATGATCAAATTTAAAAAAAGATCTGACAAATATAAAAGTATATGGATAATATTCGTGCTTAAGTGACAGGTTTGGAGTTTTATTTTATTTTTACAGAGGAAAATCTAAAATGGTAAATTTTCAAATATAGCCTAAGCTAAACATGATAAACGACCTATTTACATTCATGGTAACATTATTCTATTTTCAAAGTACATATATAATTATAACATTTAATTTTGCATTTTTTGTCAAGCTGAAATTCAAGCGCATGTCATGTATTTCTATTGTATTTTTTTTTGATAGCCTTTGTTTTATGTTTTAGTTATTTTCAATTACTTGATGTTGAGGGCAGTCGCACTTTACAAACTTGAAGATTATAGGGGCATATCTGAGTTCGTGTCGAGTGTTGATCAAAAGGAACTACGGTATTACACCACTGTGTCACTTATTTCTGTAACCATTGGTTACAATGCACACATTGGTGGAAACATTCAAATCTGTCACATGAGTCATTTAATTTTAGACACTTTACAAATAGTGGCGCTATTCAACATCTGTCGTTTTTTATAATCATATAAACTAAACAACATTTCATTTTGAGCAAAGTATTTTCTCTGTTCAACTCAAAAATTTCATTGAAAAGTGAAGTTATCTTAAGTTATGACATTCAACCAGTTTTATTAATATTCTTTTAATAACAGAATAAGGTAAGTTTAAGAGGAAAAGTTATAGCAAAATTCAACTGGACAGATAGAAAATTATAAAATGGTCTAGAAAAGCAATTACAGCAGATAATCACCCTTGCTGTCTTTACATCATGATGTCACTCTTTCCTTTAAGTCTAATCTGTGTGATAAATGCGATTTCTGTTTAAAACCGCTTACCCCGGGCGGGGTGGGCACTCCAATGCTATGATATGGACCATGTTCCACCAAAAAGAATGACCAAGTGTTTGTCATGCCCGTCTCTATGGTCACCGTTAAGACCCCCATAACCTACATCCTCTTATCCCCAAATGTCCGAGTTTGTCAAACCCAAATCACCCAACATTTTATTATTTGGTCAAAACTTTAAAGCCATGATATGATTCAAGGAATACTATAGGCCCATACTGGCTCTTTTAGTTTGACTTTTGGGCAATCTATAGGCAGTGCAAATCTAGATGAATGCGCATCTCCGTAAGCCGACTAAACGGGTGTCAGATCTGGATCTCCAGTATACATGCGTACGAGTAGGCGATCTACGGAGATGCGGATCTCAGGTCTGGATCTCGGAGATGTGCATGCAGAGGGGAGCGTGGCCGAGCGGTTAGAGCACGGGTCTCGTAATACAGAGAGTGTGGGTTCGAGCCCCGGGCCGGGCAGTTTTCGTCTCCTTGTTTCCTTGAGCAAGAAACTTTACTCTACTTGCTCCGTGGTCGGACAGTCACGTAAAGCTGTTGGTCCCCTGTACGAATAGACTCCTTCATGGGGTATGCATGTTATGCAAGTACTTGTATAATTGATTGATTGATTGATCTTGATTTGCACTCCGTGTAGAGCAACCTAAATATGTTTCGTTACACTTTAACTGAAAGACCCCCATAATTGATCTGCTACCGAAAGGCTCCCCTTAATTTTCGAGTTGCTCCTATTATCGAAAGACCCCCATGTCTTAGGTGCTTGGTGATCATTGTGGTGATACTTAGCCCAATATATGAGTGCCCCCCCCCCTGGCGCTTACCTTGATCTGTCTAAGAACTAATTAATAAATCAAACAATAAATTGTGGATGTTTCAGAAATAATCTGCCATTTATTTCATAATTCAACACGTTTGTCATAAAACAACATATTTTGTTCAAAAATCTATGACAACACGTCAAGATGTGGTTGATTTAAAAAACTAAGGGACCGTTCACAAACACTTGTAAGGGGGGCCTGATGCTAAAAGGGGGCCCTTAAAATTTTTCACCCTCGTAAGGGGAGCCCTGAAAAAAATTACCACAAATTTTCCGGTAAAAATTGAGTTTACATGCTTTTCTATGGTTTTGTCGCAAAAAAAAAAGGGGGGGGGGGGGCCTCTTTAAATTTTGTGGGTCGAAAAGGGGGGCCCTGAAATTTTTTCGCGATAATTTTGTTTTTGCATCAGCCCCCCACCCCCCCTTACAAGTGTTTGTGAACGGTCCCTAAATTGTACTTTACAATCATGACAATGAGCTGCTACACATTTCAAATCTGTGAATTGATTCTGCTTCACAGAGTTGTTGTCAACAACATTATTTAAACGTGAAACATTATCAAACCTTAAAAGCACTTTTCAAAAAGTTATAGTATAAATTTTGAAAAGTGCTTTAATGTTATGTTCTTTGTGTTTTTAATACAAAAATGTCGCTTTTCACAAACAATTTTGGGCAGAACTAATAGCACGTTTGAGAATGCATCTTCACGTATACCGCGTGTCCCAGAAAAAAAACCAAAACCACTTCACAATGTCAAAAAGTATAAAGTTGTTTTTTAGTCCATGAATTGAGCTTTAATCGGTATAGTATACAACAGACATTAAATGTTTTATCAACTAACTGGGAGTATTTTTGTTTGGTCCAAATTCATTTTTGGTCATAACTTGAACAGAGGTTTTTCTGCATGAAATAAAATGGATCAATATGACTTCACCTATAGGTGGAACTTACAAAATTTTGATATCGGACCAGAAAATGTTGCATCATATTTGACAAAGCATTACTTCTCTCTTAGATAACCGATTAAATTATACAAACTTTATATCATATATAATTTGTCTGTTTCATGGAGCATGAAATAACATCGTGACATATCTTCTGACTATCCGGTAAAGCCAAGAACTTTACACGTCAAGATTGTCATATTTTTCTGGGACACACTGTACATTACAGTGCGGATTTACAATCTTGGTATCTACGTAACAACAATCCCGAAGTCAAAAGATTTCAACAACTGATGTTTTTTCTAGATGAATAAGTCATTCATACACCATACAGACCTGATTGGTTGGTCTTACCACTTATAGGAGGTACGTAGGTAATTCAGGTTAAAAACATCACTTTTAAGAGTTACAACGGACAGAAAGTGCATTTTATATACCCTTTCCAGCACTTTTTACCCCATGTAAATCGGACATTGGGTTCCAAAGTTATGATCAATTTTGTTCAGGCTTTTAATTCAAACAACCGCATTAGAACAATAAGAAACAAAAACGAATACAAGCAAGTAATTTCTTTTGTTTTTCATCCAGTGATTTTTAAGGAAAGGCAAATTATATTTAAAAAATCGTATGATGCAAAATGTTTACATTTAAAAGGTGTTTTAACTGTTATTAAATGTAATAAATATACTGCTTTTTTGATTCATACAAATAATGTGAAATAGTTTGTATATTGTTTACAGAATATGCAAAATAGGTGTTTCTAGACTTTAAAAGGCATTTTCTACGATAATGCCTTTTAGCGATTTTTCTCGCTAGGGACAAACATAACTCCAGTTAGGAGTGTCCTACAGGGTTGGTTTTAGTCATAAATTAAAGATTTTGAAAAAACCTGTGCATGAAACCTAAAAAATATAAATATTTGGATATGGATCAGTGTGTTAATAAGTCTTAAAAATCTTAAAAACTAAAATTTTAGCCGCTAAAACATCTCAATAATATTCATAAGCATAACATATTCAACCATGTCTAAAACCAATATTTAAGGTTCAATGCACAGATTGGTTAAAGCGCTTCAATTTGAGCCCTTAACCAGCTGTATAAGACATTCCTATTTAAAGTTATGATTGTCCCCGTTTCAAGTGTAATACGACATCACAAAATCCGTTACCATTGTAATTAACCGCGACCTAAAAATTTAAAAATGCATATTTTTCTATGCCAACTTTGTTGTGACCAAGTTTCAAGTGTTTTGAACATGTAGAAGTGTAGATACACGAATTACGTACGTAACCATCCAGTATTGAATTCTGTTGACTTTTCGACGCGGCCTTATGGTGCTAAACCTTCGGTATGGATGACCTGAATTAGGATACTTAGGATACTCACTGTCATGCATGAGCTTGACATAATTTTACTTCCCAAACTAGATACAAAATGATACTATAATAATATATTAATACGAATAAATATACTTTTTACAATGCTTCATCAAATTTTACGAATAAATATACTTTTTACAATGCTTCTTCAAATTTTAGCATTATAATATTGTTGAACGACTTGACTGCCACAAGATTCAATTCTACTCTCTAAATTCTGAAGAGTGAAAAAGTAAATCCTCCTTGGAGTGACTCTTCGGGTCAATCAAAACGATTGACATTTCAATCTAAAAAGAGCGGAAATTACTTTTTTTTTTCTCCATACAAGTAACATTTCAAACTGTAAAGAGTGAATTTGCACTTTGCAAAGAGTGAAATTTCAATTTTTTTCACCGATTCACTCTTTATAGTTTGAAATTTTACATGTACTTGTTGTATGGAGGAAAAAAGTGATTTCCGCTCTTGGTAGATTGAAATTTCAATCTTTTTGATTGACCCGAATAGTCACTCCAAGGAGGATTGACTTTTTCACTCTTCAAAATATATTCTGTTCGATTGAACGGCGCACCGCCTAAATACCAAAATCAAAACAACAAATCGGTCAAATGAGACATACATATTTATGCCATTCTTTTCCAATTTTAAAGAACGAAACTTGAGAGGTTCACTTAGCTTATTAATAGGGCCAAAGTGAGCATTTGGTGCCATTGACCATGCACGTCGTAGTCTTTGATAAGCGTTTTCTCTACAGAGTCCTCAACACCATGAACACTGCAGAGCTGAGCTTTCGATATATCAACAGTTGTCATCTTCATAACTTCAAAATACAATTCGGCTAAAACGATTTTTTCCCTCTATACACGTAACTCAGCGTCTTTTCTGAGTTATCTTCCATCCACTTTCAGTTTAAGATCACGGTAAACAAGTAGTTTTCCATAAATTCATTAAGAATACCACAACATACCGTATTGCAATCCATTTGAAATTACACCATTCGATTAATAATAAGATGGTTAAATAGGTGGGTAACAAGAGGTGGTTTACTTTTTCCGAGTCATCGGAACAAATTATGAATACAATTTTTCAAGTACATCCCGACTATTATAGAGAAAGGACCAAATCTGTTCTGGTGCTGACTGAATACAATTCTTGTTAATTTGTAACGTGATGCAATAAGAATATTAAAGTGTAATACTTTTGAATATACCGAAATAAAACGTCCAGTCACTCCAGTGTCTGGTACAATATAGCCCAAATTTAAACAAAGAAGTGATTTAGCAAGAGATATTACCACTCCGTGTCTTCATCCTTCCAGATGAAAACAATATGCCTCTTAGTATCGGTGTATTGTCCAAAATACTCCTGGCTAATTTCTTTGAGATTTTTCATCTGTTTCACAATCGGCTTAATGTCCTTTGATCCGGTCTTGTTACATTTAGCTTTGAGTGCTCCCGCCAATGGATTCTCAAAAGCGCAGATGAAGAAGTCGCCATTACCGTCAGGTAATTCCTCCTCATCTTCATCCAGGTGGACTTCTTCCTGAATGGATGCTCTATCTGCCTCTATGTTGTCTGGCGTGTCACCTGTTTCGCTCTCTGCTTTAGTTGATGCTTCTTCCTTTTCCTCCGCTTCGTTGCTCTCCTCTTTATTCTCCTTATTCTCTTCCTCCTCAGCTTCTTTATTTTCTTGTGGCTCCTCATTTTCTTCACCTTTCTTCTTCTTTTTATCTTTTTTACTTTTCTTTTCCTTCTTCTTCTTTTCTTTCTTTTCCTTCTTCTTTTTCTTTTCTTTCTTTTCACCGTTTTCTTCATCATGTTTTTCCTCCTCCTCCTCTTCCTCTTCCGGTTCCGGTTCTTTATCTTTGACGTCATAGACAATGAAAGCAATGCCCCCTTTCACACCAGTTTTCGCTCTGCCATCCTTGCTTGAGATGGTGTATGTGTGCGATTCTCCCGCTTCAATGTAACCCGATGGTTGTAGAGCAAACCGACCCGATTTAAAGAAGCTTGCTCCCAGATGAAGCATGGTTCTCTTACTCAAGTTGACGATGGTGACCTCCAATGGTTTCACGGTCAGTGTGCCTCTTCTTGACGTGGGATTCTTGGTAATCGTGCCAGAATGCAGGTATTCCATTGACATCCTGGCTAGGTCTTTGACTTTGAGTTCTTCTGGCCATGTCCCTCGTTTGCTGGCTTCCTCTTTATAGGGGTCTTCATCCAATACAAGCTTACCGCTATCTGAAAAATAAAAGAGGATTAATTGGTTTATTTTAATTTGTATAAACCATATTCCACGGTTGATATTAATAATAGCAAATTGAACAAAATAAAGTATAACCAAAATACTATTAACCAATAATTGTAACATTGTCAGATCAATACAAACTCTAATTATCTGATATAAACATGTCTGCCTCTATATAGTAATTATTATTATAAGGCACCTTATTCCGGTAACTGGTAGCGTGATTTCCACGCATATGTTTCGTAACATAATTTGAACAGAACTCATGTAATCATCAATCACGTATCCAGGTTTTACTCTAAGTTGCCTTGTGATCAACACATGTTGTGGAGTGGATTTCATTTACAATGCTTGACATTATCACCTTGTTTAGGCTTTCGCCAAGGAAACCCAACTTGGTACTTGGTACCAAGTAAACTAAAGGAAGCTTATCTTTAACAGGGCTCCAAGATGTTTTTAAATTCAGTCTTGAATGCAGGAGGAAGACCGGAGTACCCGGAGAAACCTGCGGAAGCGAGCATGGACTGAAAACCAAATGCATATGCCTATATAAAGCGCCGGACGCGGGGCTTGAACCCGGGAATACATTGGTGCAAGGCGAGGGAACTACCGTACCGCTGCGCCAACCCGCTCCCCCGCATCATCAGAACTTTTAAAATCTTTTGATAAAAACTGATCATCTATACAAGAGATTTAAGCCTTTTACTTTGTGTAAGCTATATATAATATGTGGAGTGCTCCGGCAAAATGAAAGGAAAGTCGCGATTTTCAAAAAATAAGTTTATTTCATATTTGAATTCATCATATTCTCAGCTTCAAAATGATGTATAATTTGTCATACTTTCCCGTTGTACCATTTTCCAGAATCATTTATGCGACCATATAACTTATAAGGCGATTCGGAAAATAAAGAATTGTCAAAAACCGACTTTATGCACCATTGAGCATAACTAATTATCTACATAGAGAAACGTCCGTGAGGTTATTAGGGAAAACAATAACATTTATTATTTCTGGTTTAGCAATACACTTGAAACTTGGCATACATAATATTGACACTATATGCAATATTTCCTGTGAATTTTACATTATAGCAAAGTATTCTAGCCACATAGTTAGAAACTATATCTATATATTTAATGCAATTGTCATCGAAAATTTCGAATTTTACCCATATTTCACTTCAGTAGCTGTTTTCTCAAAATCATCAAGTGCGACTTTCCTCCCGTTTTGTCAGAGCACTCCTCATATGTAGTTTAGATCCGATTTTTTCGTCAAAGCAACGTTACAACAACGCAAGACATACATCAATGCAATGCATACATCATGGATATGTTCTCTTCTATCTAATACTTTGTGGGGAATTGGGATCTGAAGTATTAAGAGTATTTTTTTCTGATGTGTTAATACCATTAGGACTAAATACCGTGAGATCTACTTGCCAATGACCATCTTAATTTTAAGCAACTGGGAATGATTTATTCGTAACGAGAAAAATGTTTTTGTAAAAATCCATTCGGCGAAAAGCTGCATCAATTAAGATTTACTTTGGATCATTTTACTTTGGATCATTTTGCTATCAGTGACAAGTCTAGGGTTGGGTCAGTTGCCACGACCACCCTCCTCTGGGTTGGGTCAATTAATGTTAAAAAAATTGTCTAATCAGCACGTACTTATCATAGATATTAATCTACAAACTTATATAATTACCTGTTTCGTCGTCTCCACCCATAGTCTGAAATGATAAAAGTACAAAACAATGGTCATTATTATGAGATGCTTTATTTGCTATGTTCAAGTTTAATTAACCCTTGTTCTCCTTAGCTATTTTGTAACACGTTCTCCGAAGGGGGGTGGGGGTTTGTTGTTGTTGCAACCCCCCTAATATTTTGGAACGGAACCTCCTATGAACTTGATTTTGATATTATAGATAGGTAGGACCCTCCCTATCCAACGATACCAAGATCATCAAAATCGGTCAAGGCGTTACGTAATTATGAAGTCATAAAGTACTTTCGGATTGGAAAATCAGGCAAAATTGCATTATGGCAAAAATGGCCACCAAAATCCAAATTTTGCTATAAAAGTTCTAAATAACGGATTTTCGTCGGATTCTTTGCTAATTAAGAAGGGAAATGATGATTCTATATGTTTTGTAAGTTTGAGTCTTATAGCATGCATAAATTTTTCAAAATGGCGACTTTAAAATTTCAGGGATTTCACCCCCCCACTACACCCCAACTTTGACGGCCTACCCTAACCCCACCTTAGGTGCTACCCCTACCCAAATGACCGCAAAGGATGTAAAAGATATTACCTAAATGCCTTGGGCCGGTTACCTTTGCGTTTTTATGAAGCGGGGGAAAAACCTCCCCCTTTGGAGAATAAGGGTTAAACTTCCTCTCAAAATTAGATCCCCTTTTGCTTGCTTGCTCTCCGGATGATGGAAAGAACAAATCAAGGGAGAGCTTTTATCCATACGACATGCTCTAGCGTCCATGGTACAACATGGTACGCAAGAGTTACATGTCATGTTTGTAGGCTTGTCAAATAATTATTCGAAAGTTCAGTTTCAAAAGTTTGGACGTAAGTCCTTCATATGTTATGGTACACCGATGATCAGTCATGCTGTAAGATTAATTTGTCTAGCTTTTTTGTTTGCAGTTTGTTTAGAAAATGATTAGTATTTACTGCTTGTAAACACACAAAATAAAAAATTGGTGTCAAGGAATTCAGCTATGAACATTCAAACATGTTCCTGATTCAAAAAATCAATTTATCATTTATATATACATTCAATGTATAACTGCAATCAAAATAAATATCAGTATCCAACTGCACTTAAAAATGTCCTAAAATTCAACAGCACTGACATACCAATTTTTTGGGACTCGGCAATCCTTGTTCTAATTGTTTCTGCAGATCTTCATATTTCTGCTTGTATTCTTCAGTAGTTTCTCTAAGCTCTTCGAATTCCTATATTGTAAATGATATGCAAAGAAAGGCAAAAATTAACATTAAAGTAAACAGGTTTTGTCTATTGCATGCTGAAGTCCTATTCCACAATATTGGAATTATTATGATTTCTTGGCTTATATTATCGGTATTTTTGGTTGATCAGGCGCCATATCCATGTTCCATACTATTGAAAGCCACAATCTTCTGCAAACCTGTTGGGACACCTATAGTGATATTAAGCACTTCTCCCACTCCCCTTAATCAATGTTGAGTATTTTAGACATACGTGTACAAAACATTGATTTAAGAGGGACGGGAGGAGAGGGAATGGAAAACGGTAACAACTTAAGTGTTCTATATATAAGATCACACAAGCAATTTTACATAGATGGTAACATTTTTCTTTGTCATTGTGTACATATAGCATAAGTGTCCCAACGCGTTTTGCAGAAGATTGCAACTCTAACGTTAAACCATCGTGATCCATTATTGTGAACGAACATTATCAGTCAACAGATCGGTCAACACAGTAAAAGGAAAGACAGTGCATAGTATTTCTTTTTTCCATGTAATACAGCTTAAATTTAGGAATTGATCATAATAATTTTTTGTGGTAGATTTTGCTAAGAAAAATACAAACACCAAATCATCTGAACTTTATACGCACTGAATCGTGGGAAAGCAAAAGAAAAATAACTCTTAAAAGGAGCATGGTCCGATTGCCTCAACTTTTTTTTTTTTAAAGTACTGAGTATTTGAGATTTTGGCATCAAAATATTGCTCATATTTTTCTCATATCACATGTGAAATTTCACGACTGAGTTATGTTCCGTTTTGGAGATGTGTCTTATTATGGTAAGCATAATTAGTTTTTACACAGTAAGGTATTTGATCACTCTGAAATACAAATTTACTCACAAAATCAAAATGGGTTGACCGATTCAGCTGAAATTTGAAACTTAGATCTCTTGAATAGTCTGCTTTTATATGACATTGAAAACTAATTTTTTAAAAAATTGGACCAAGCTCCGAGTGGTCGACCAGGTAAGGTTGAATTTTTGATCCATGTAGATAAAATACGGTGTTATATATAGTTTAAACTCATAATACTAATAGGATGCATTATCAAGGCACGGAGAGTAAAGATGACAGATATTGCATACTGCTTCTATAGATATTCAACCGTATAGATCTATCCAATAAAAACGATCAATTCATTGAAAGCCAGGATAAGTTTTTAGATCTTGTTAAAATATTGAATCAATGATTTATCTGTTTGAAGCAACAATAAACATTCACAGCGCTTTTAGAAACAGCTTAGGTGTTTTTCATATTATCAGAGCTTTGCTGCGCAAAGTAGATGCAGAAACATCAAGCAAGGAAGGCATTACTGATAACCATGGCAACGTACCTTCTTTTTATCCTCATACTTTTGAAGGGCATCTGTATGCATCCTCTTCATGTAGCGGTATCTTTCGATTGATATGCAACAGGTCTGGGGTATATGAGGAAAGAGAAAAGGGAGGAGTGTTAAGATGTGAGGCACATACCTTGGTCACTTCCTCTATCTTTTTGACGGCATCATCCCGTACTTTCTTGACTTGTCTGTACTTCGATATGGGGATACAAAGAGCCTGCAGTGATGGAGGGAAACAATAGATTTAGGTGCTAAGGGTGTGTGTGATGAGCTACTCTACACAAAAGAAGATATCAAGACCTTACCATCATGCTTTGCTTCCAATGGGATTTTTGCATAGGTTGTCATGAATGATGAAACAGCACAATTAGCAGATCTCATCTCAAACACTAAAACCTTTCATAACATTATGAACATCCTGTACAAAAAATTTCATTGAACGCAAGGCATGATGGGAAGGTCAAAATAACTTATACTACACACACTCTACGCTACTCTACATTTTATCTTGACAACAAGTGCATTACATACACGCGCGGGTTCCGCTAGATGAAAAGACCCCGTTAAAATTCCCAGGGGGGCAAATGCCATTCATGGTGCAATTGTGGTCCACGGTAGGGTCAAGGGTTCTGGAGTTATTGCCGTGATCTTGAAATGACCTGGGATGACCTAAGGCCAACTTTTTGGACAATTTCAAAATTGTCATCAGATTGACCTTTGGCCTTGGATGACCCTGACCTTCCCCCTGTCAAAATACTCAAAAGGTCAACTTATTATGCATGGTCCAAGTTTAATCCAGGTAGGGTTCTGGAGATAGGAAATGACTTGGGATGATCATAGGTCATCTTTCCAGACAATTTCAAGATTTGACCTCAGATTGACCTGTGACCTTACATGACCTTAATCGGACCCTATCAAAATAATAAGGTGGTCAATTAAAATGGTCCAAGTTTGGTCCAGGTAGGGTCAAGGGTTCTGAAGTTATGGTCGTGACTTCTCTAAGGTGTTTTTATTGCAGTTATATTTTCTCAGGGTAAAGTACTATCTATGTTGTTGCGACAGACCAAAGTATTCTTTGGACAGACATTATCATCCTTCAAACATCCCAAATATTTTTAACTTTGGTTAATCCACAACAAATTGTGCAATATCGTACTATTTCTTTGTTTTCAGCCATTTTTGCGGGCAATATATAATCAAAGTGAAATACATTATGTAGCCCAAGGTCGAAGTAGTCAAGCCTTAAAACAAGGGTTGACAAACTTTTTTTATATAATTACTGTAAATATATTGTATTCCAAAAATGTCAAAGAATTTTTGCAACCATGTAAAATGGGTTTTAAATTGGCAATTTAATTTTTAATTTTTGTTGTTGCTATTATTTAATTAATTGTCTTGTTTTCGATTTTTTTTTTCAATGAACCAAGGTAAACAAACTTCCTCATTTTGCCTAAAAGGCGCCTT
>JXSR01S073872.1:89277-102513 GCA_000969725.1 Ophiothrix spiculata | reverse complement strand
TGAGATATGGATGAAAATATTTAGAGTTTTTTTCTATTAAAACATGGGTTTTTTATTACTGTTAGAAGTAAAAAAATCTTCATTTTATTACATTCTAAACAAAATTGCAAATTTCAAGCATTTAAAATCATGAGGTCACATCTGCTTACGTGCTCGTTGTTTTACCGAATATATCTGTTGGATGGCAAAATAAGTTATACAACCTATCAAACCTCATATCCATGAAATTTGAAAAATATATCTTTCTTATTAGATCTGTAAAACCGGTAAATAGTGCGACAAAAATGCCGTTCAATTAGACGTACGAAAGGGACCAGATATCAGCCATTACAATTACGCATTGAATATCCTGATATTAACAGTCAGCATCATCGTACGACAAGAAGAACCTTTCGTATCAATGGGTCTGTATGACGTGTTTAGTCTACACGGCATGACCTCTACGCCATTTTGGCAATCCAATTTTACATCGATTTTCTTCTGATTTATAATCAATGTATGATTTTGAAAATAGCATAATGTTACCTAAGCATAACTATAATTGACAGAATCTGTCCGTAATATGATATTTTGTGTAAATATTTCAAAACAATTGGATCTTGCACAATCACAGTTTTAGTACTAACATTTGCGACTTTATTTCACATTGACTCAGTAGCGTGAGCTATGAGATCGTTTATTTTGGGGCCGCGGGAAACCAGGTTCGATTCTCGATCTATACACATTGTTTTCCTTTTTCTTTTTATTTCAATTAGATTTTATAATTTTTTCAGTGACATATCACTCTTCCACTCTTCAAGACACAATTCTATTTTTTCATCTTGTTTTATTTTTCAGTTATTTTTGCACTAGGGCATGAGCTAAATAGATTGCCACCGAAACTGCCATAGGCACAGCGGACACGGGCAGCGGATCTGCAATATCGGATTTGACCTCATGGACCAAGAGTCACACTCATCTACATGACACGTGTTTTACGCAGAATTCAGGCTAGATTTTCAGGATATATGTACAAAGGTGTGTTCGGCTTCTTTGGACTAAGCGGCTTAAATATATTAAGTCCAGAATTGTAGATTTCAGAGAAAAAGTAAAGACCAAATTTGACCTCACTCAATGAAAAAAATCACTTTAGAAATCACATAAATATGCATTTTTATTTCTAATAATTTCAATCATTTTTTATTTCAATATGTTTTGACAACATTTATACATCTAAATGCATAATTATATTGAATTAAAATCTATTTGGATGAGTTTATGGGCCTTTTTAAATCAATGTCTCAAACCATTAATATTCATGAGCATCATCAAACCAGCGCTCTGTGCCGATTTTCTATGCATAAAAAAAAAATAAAACAAGCCACTTTTCTCGGACCTTACTTCTGGCTGTTGAAATGTGTGTTAAAATTGAAGTAGAATATTTTTTCCAAAAATAACTCACCAGCAACTGAGGTACTCGACACACTTTTACTAGTTATTAAGAGGGCAGTTAACAATATTGAATAGTTTGAATTATTACTGGCGGTCCATGTTTCCTTTAAATTAAAGCAAATCTACATACAAAATTGTAAGTCACTATCTATAGGCAGTTTTGTAATCATATTTAATATTTTACGACACTATCTAAGTACACTGGGTGTAATCTACTAGGCAGCGTGTCTTGACAAATACAGGAGATGGAAATTCAAGCTCCTTTCTCACGTTCCGTGTAACTAACATGTCATCGTCTCTGTCAAAAATAAGTAACCAATTGTGTACTTTAGCTAACAGAAGAAAGACACAGTCAGGCGCATTAGCTGTTAAGGGCCGCACCATTAGATTTCCAGGAGGAGCAGGAAGTTTTTAGATAACAAAATTCCCCCTCCATAGGCAGAAGAAAAAAATATTACTCCTGAGCAAGGGATAGGGGAAAAAACACGTAATTTCCAAGAAAAAAAAAATCGCCCCCGAACGGGACGCGAAAAAAAAAATCCACCCTAAACCCAACTTCCTGCTCCCCCCTTGGAAATCTAATGGTGCGCCCCTAATCTTAATCAACGGACCATCACAATCATTTATCACATTTACGGAGAATTCGATCAACAGAGGATATTAAAAGGCTCGGATACAAATTGTCTCAAATACTGAAACATTCTGAACCGAATATATTTCCAAATATGTGATGACTCACCCCGAAAAGGGGGACTTTGCGACAGAACACTTTTCGAGAAACTGATGAAAATAGGCAGCAAAAAATAAAGAAAATAATCAGAATTTCTGTTGTAAAATTTGATCGCCTTGATCAATTTCAACAAGTAAGGTGTCATTTTAAAGCTTAGAAAATGCTGTAACAGGTGAAATGGTAAAATTAAAATTGATATCATCTGCAAAGTCCCTCTTTTCGGGGTGAGCTATCACATATTAAACAGGACATTTCTTTTTTGTTTAATTTTAAACCCCCTATGTATTTTACTTTACAATCAATGGAAATACCCTATATTGTGAGTGTATGTGCATATCATTTATTTAAGCACAAAAGAATGTCTGAGAATAATTCGGATTGAACATTTGCTAAAATAATAATCATCATCGCAAGGTACCATTTCACCCTCGCACTAAGGAATCGGTAAAATCTTCTTAGCTTTCTGAAAGTATTTATACTTCTGGAAGAATCTACTAAAAATAAAAATGCACTGTCAAAGTGGAATAATTGTGACTGAATTTGAAAAAAGTTGTCTTTTTTTCCCATTTAGGTCAAATGTAATCGAAGCATGTTATTTTAGGCAGATAACGTCTAAAACTGTTGTTTGTGGAGAAACTTTCAAAATATCCGGATTCAAAATAAAATCGAAGCAAATTTATTACTGCCTGTTATAGGAACTAAACCTGGATCCCTGTTTATACAAGTGACATGCTTAGTATACCACCTCTAAGTGGAGTTCAACAATGTTTTGCTCAAAATATAGTCTTATATACAAATAATATAATTCTTGATATTCTTTAGCTATTTTTCCTCCTTTTTTGCTGTACTAGTGCTCTTTAAATCGATAGTAGCTGAGCAAAGCGTTTTTGTTTGCTAATGACCAGAAAAGTCATAGGCAGTCATAGTCGTTTTTATTCTGCTGAAATTCAACACAGGAAATAATTATCAGCCGAGCGAACCAAGACAGCGCTGAAAGTTGAGATATGCGAACTCCTTATTCCACTTCTGAAATTTTCTGAGAGATTGACAGTTAATTGTTTTGTGCCTTTGCTTAGCTAAATAAATAAATAAATAAAGTAACCAACCTAAGCACCTTTTTTTGAACAACATACACAAATAACAACGCCAATAACAAATGTGATTCATGGGTAAAGTGGAGTTGTCCATTATAACACGTTGCAATTATCAGACGTTCTTATTTTTTATTATGCAATAAGTAAATTAATATACTTGTACTTTCTTTGGAAAACAATCTGATACCTGGGATCATAGGTTTTATGGTCCCAGCTGATACTAACTTGTTATGGATCATGGGATTGCGAGTCGACAGACGTGTTCTAGTTTCCTAACGATGGATACTTTTCTAGAATACATACCACTAACTGAGATATACGGATATCAGTGACATAGTCATACAGGCCCATGGAGGATGAAATCATGTTAATTTCATTGAAATTTACTTTGAAGAAATACTGTTCAATTCCCCTAAGATCGTGATGTATGTAAACAATGTCACAATGAACACTGTTGCTTATCATATACATGTAATCTTCTACGATTTACTAGAAGAGATGCTTGTCTTGCTTAGAACAATTTTATTTACATTAGTGCAATTTCAGCAACATTATGAGATAACGAAATAATGCATTGATTTGATGTTTCTATTTATCATTTCGTTGAAATTAATTCTAAAATCCTTAATTGTTTGAAAGCCAGTGTTTAGTCCTGACACACTGTCGGGTGTAAAAGAACGTCACGGGCTAAGCTACGGTTGTTCGAAATTCCCGGTACCGTGACCGTGTGTCAAAATACGTCATCTACTCCTGGACCAGAGTGAATAGTCACTTAGTATACCTTCAAAAGTATATAATCTCTTTCTAGGACCAGAGAGCTCATCTAGATGCTGAACAGGCTTTGATGAGAATAAACGTAGAAGTAGAAGTGTTTAAGAAAAAGGTGAATGTTAAAGTCGCGCACGAACGAAACGTTAGCAGCTGTTATTCTTATACCTGTTTGGTGAAACCATATTACTTTGTTGATTTTTGCTATTTTTTTGGATTTTTTTTTTAATTTTTTTGGTAGATTATGGATATTTATTATTATTAAATACAGAAGGTATTTATGGTTAGGTGGTGAATCACATTTATTCGGCCATTGGCCCCATGTAACACAGCACCCAACCATAGATTTTGCATTTTGTATAACAAACATTCAATGAGTATACGAGTATATCAAACATCAATTTTTGAGTCCGTTGAATTGAATATTCAAGTTGTGAACTCTAAATGAATTGAATATCTCAATATAGAACTGTATTTTTGAAACAATTCAGAAGTAACGTATAGTGTTGATATATTGGTTTCGCCTCTACTCTAATTTGTTTACATTATTATCATTATAGGTAAATGCCACAAAAGGTGCAATCAGTTATCAGGGTGGAATGATATTTCACCATTTTCTCAATGCATAAAATAAACTTACTACACAAGAAAGAGCAGAAAGCGACAACCGTTTCCTAGTTGTCTTACGGATTATGATCTCATAATGAAAACATGTTTTTTAATTAGATACACAACCACTAAATGCTACTAATGAGCTACTCGAATATATGACAAGGAATACAATATCAAATCGTCGTGTGAATGCTAGAAAGTCGTATATGCAATGGCTGCCTTAAGTTATATTTATTTAAAATCTTGCCACTAGAATGTGAAAAATCACCCCAAATTTCTATTAGATTGGAGATTATACAGTGTGCAATCCAAATTAATGACAAATGGCAGCTATTGCAGATACGACTTTCTTGCACTCACATGACGAAATCATTGCACTCTTTTTTTTACAGTAGTTGCACTTGAAAATACCATAAACAGTAAATGGCTAATCTAATATCATCTTAGCATTACTAAGAGTTAAATAGAGATGCCTGTCTTTCTTGGAAACCAATTTATTAGGTGCCACTTTAAATACACTTATGTCTGTCGAATTTAGGATTTGGACACGATTTTATTTGACTCATCGCACATGAACTAACATTGTACTTTCATGATTTTGAATTCATGATGAAACACTTATTGTGTACATTATTTGCTACTATAGATGCACAACCAAATGTTAAGAATGGATGTATTAAATCCAGTTTGTTTGTTTGTTTGTTTTTTCTTTCTCTCGGTAATTTCATGTCAATTAACCCTCTTTCTAAGTGGGGAAGCGGGGGAGTTTATTGGGATGGTTACCAACCCCTAAAGGTTGGTCGCCGATTGCAAAAAAAAAAAAAAAAAACACGCAAAGAAAAGTGACCCTGTGCATTTAAATATTTTCTTTAACATCCGTTGCGGTAATTTTGATGAAATAAATTCGGGATACCATCTTAGGTGGAGTTATTGTAGGCCGTCAAAGTTTGAGGGTAGGGGTAGTTGCCACCTCAAAAAGTACAAGTCGTCATTTTTTAAAAGTACAGGATAGTACGTCGCAAACTCAAAACTCTGGACTATTCCTGGACTGAAACAGAATATTGAAATCAGAAAGATCAGAAGAACACATGCACAAACGTCCAAAAACTTGTCATTAGAGTCAAGGAATGTAGAAATCTGCAAGGAGGCTATCTAGAACATATTTGGAAATACTAGGCAGCTTGATTTTGATAAAATGAGGTAATTTGAAATGTCTTTGTAAGTTTAACTTTGATATGTTTGCTAAGCATATTAAGTGCTAAAGCAGTTGTGCACTATTAAATGATAAGTGTTCTTGGAAATAGGGTTGAACTTTGACAAATGAAAAACATTTAATGAGAATTTTATAAATTATTAGGACAATACCTAAATCAAACATCTTTTTATGGATATTATAAAATCTAAAATATTCATGAATGGTCCTTCTGTCTTCAAACATCTATCCCTCCCCAACATATAAGTCACACATTAATTTGTTCTCTCAGTATGAAAGTGGGCTCTTTACGTTTGACGTAATTTACGTTAAAAGCTGATTTTTAGAATAAGTAATTGCATCATGTTCGATACCAAAATAATTCTACTAATCTTTTCTATCAAACATATGTTGTAGTTGCAATACGAAGTTATTTACATTTAAAATGTGCAGTTTTTGGATACAATGAATCTGCACGGTATGGTCCTGAAATTGGTCGTATGCTTGAATATAGAAATAACACACGTGTAAGATCACGTTATATTAAAGCGCAAGATACAGTACGCCAGAAAGTACGCTAAAAGCCCGGGATAAATACTTTGAAATTGTGTCCAACACCTCTGATATCAGCTCACTCGTGCCCGTCACCGTTTCTGTGCTAGGCCACCTTAATTTTAATAGTTATCCATACCATACGGTGGTCATCTGTTTTGCACATGTTCAGTATTGAAACTTTTGTTCGTAATTCGTACATTTCGACATGTGTGACAGAGCCCTTATGGGGCCAAATGGCCCTCGGAGTGGCCCACCTTGTGTTTCTGCTCACGTGAATTCGGGATAAATATGTAACTGGTGATTTTTTGATATGCAGAAAGCATCAGAAATGAAAAAAGTAGCTTTTGTTCGGTAAGCTTTCTGGGAAATCCTTGATACTTAATGTTGGCACCCATAAAAGGTGGATTTGTTACAATGAGAATGATTTATGCATAAATGTTGTCATATCTTTTCAGCAATCCAATGAAATGTTTTAATTTTGGTATCATTTTAAAGACAATTTATTTGACTTTCAAGAAATTAAGAATATAACCCAAAATGAAGTGATTAAGTAGGCTTAATAACCCGTTAAAGCTAATTAGCCAGGGTGGAGGCGGGTGTGGATGAGGCATCATGAAAATTGTGCATCTATTTTTGTGTCATATCTTCTTAAAAATCCATTGAAGTGTCATAAATCTGATTTGATTTCAAAGGCTGGTTATTGTTTATCAAAATCAAGTTGGAATTAACCCGAATAAAGTTGATCATTAACGCTAATAACAAATTAAATTCAATAAGCTAATTTAGCCAGAAATCAAAACGGGCATACATGCGGTTAGTGTGGATGAAATATGTACATTGTGCATCAAATCTTATCATAACTTTTCAATAATTGTATGAAATGTTATGATTTTGGTATGATTTTGAAGATAATGTATTAGTCTATAAAATCAATTAAAAATAATAGCCAAATAAAGGTGTTTATTATCTCTAATCAACCATTACCAGGAGGGAGTTAGGTATGGATGAAGTGAGTGAGTTGTAACGCAAATGGGCCCGACCTCAAAAAATGTGACCCTTGGTTATTTATATTTTTGCCGTATTTCTTTTATTAAATTTCTTACTGTATTTTCATGAATAGTCATATGTTAGCAAGTACCGATTAAAACCAATTAATTATCAGGATTTACACAAATTTAGGTATATAAACATTATCCTATAAAATGGTAGTTGAACACCAACCCAAGTTACTGTTATCTGCTTTTGAGAGCAGTAAGAATTTTATTTTTTTATATAAATGCTCATTTGATGTAGATTGCAATGTTAGGAATATTTTTCTTAACCAAAATTAACAGCAATTGTCTTAGTACACATGGTCAAGCTTTTTGAAATGGGACCCATTTGCGTTACATCTCACTCACTTCATCCATACCTAACTCCTCCCTGCTAATCGTTGATTAGAGTTGATAAATACCTTTATTTGACTAATATTTTTAATTGATTCTATAGACTAATACATTATCTTCAAAATCATACCAAAAATGTCATACAATTATTGAAAACTTGTGACAAAATTTGATGCACAATGTACATATCTCATCCACACCAATCACATTTATGCCTGTTTTCATCTCTGGCTAAATTAGCTTATTGACTTTAACTTGTTTATAGCGTTTATTATCAACTTTATTCGGGTTAATTCCAACTTGTTTTTGATAAACAATAACTAGCCTTTAAAATCATGTGACACTTCAATGGATTTTTAAGGAGATATGACCGAATAATTTATGCACAATTTTCATGATGCCTCAACCTCACCCGCCTCAACCACACCCGCCTTCACCCCTGGCTAAGTAGCTTTAACTTCATTCAGCTTAATTAGTCACTTCATTTGGGTTCTATTTTTAATTTCTTGAAAGTCAAATAAATTGTCTTTAAAACCGTATCAAAATTATGACATTTCATTTGATTGTTGAAAAGATATGACAAAAATTGATGCATAAATCACTCTCCATGTAACAAATCCATCTTTTATGGGTGCCCACATTAAAAAGCATGACCACATAATATTGATTCTCCCGTACAAAATTATATCATTACATTGTAACTAGTCGCCATGAATTTGGAAACTTCATATTTACGTATTTCATGTAATTTAGTGGAATAAATTGCAAATGAAAGAACAGGTTAATATCTGTGTTCTAAACAAGAATGACGATTTTCCTTTGGTGCCAAGATGGGTATCATGCATCAGGTAGTGAATGGAAAAATAAGCTTGCCATATGGATATTGCTTTGAAAACAATCACTTGTCATCAACATACTCCACTGATTCCTAGTTTAAAATATTGACTTATGTCACAACATGTGTTTGAAGGGAATAGCCCCTGTAGTTCTTGAGATATGACATTATCCGTGTTTTGAAGAGCAATAAAAACATAAGAATTAAACATTCGGTCGCCAAACATTGTTACAAGTTTCGAACATAAGTTTGGATGCCGATGTCCGATTTTGATTATATAAAAAGCAAAATAAAGCATAACGTTTTAAACATTTCATATAAATGCAATCTAAAAAATGATAAGAGATGTATCCTTAACGTAGGAATATACCGTAAGCGCTTATTAAAGTTTTCCATGTAAAATAATATTCACATGTTATTAAAGTCAGTTCCATACTGACCTGTTTGTAACATCGTGTTTTACAGATAAACAGTTATATTACTTTACATCTTTGGAATATTGAGAATTCTATACCCAAGACGTGTACGTTTTCACAGATCATTTGCTAAATGAAACTAATATTTAATGTCAATACTCTCAAATATCAGATATACGTAATCTTTACATTCTCAACTTGGTATTTACAAAGATACATCGTCCTGAAATCTAAGTTGTGATACCAAGCCTAGAGAAATCCGCGAGTACTCATCTTAATCAGGCATGAATGGAATTCAAACCATCAGAACAGTGGCGTAGCTATGTTTCAACATTTGGGTGTAACAATCTTTACTGCAACTGACACACACTGTAAATAGTGTTTTGCTTTTCAAAACTCACTTAATCCAATAGCTGCCAGATGTTATATTTGCATAGTGTTATGTGGACCTTATTTTGTTGTTGTTGTTGATTAATTAATCATTTAATTAAGGAAACATTTTTATAGAAATCTTTAATTGTCACAAAAAGATAATTTTTTCTGACAATGATATTTACAATTTTATGGTGATTTCCAGTTCTGTAAAAATAGGCAATTGATTGCATGAACCAATCAGAATGATCATTAATAAGATCATCTTTAATTACGGTACTTTGGGAATTCAAATTGCCATAAAAGGTGTTTGTATTCATCTTACATTGTATATAAATGAAGTGGGAGATAATTCCCAGTGTGGTAAAAAGCTGTGCATGACATAATAGGGGAATTGGGTGGTAGAATGAAACTTTGGGCCCAAGCTGTGTGATTTTTGAGCAGAAGTAAAATTTACTCTGATGTGTGTGGATGAATTATGCTTTGGTGAACTTATGCTGATGTATGGAGAAAAGACCTTGTTTTTGGAGTTAGCGACATATTGAAGATTATTTTGGAGTTATCGATATATTGAAGATCATTTTGGAGTTAGTGGTATATTGGAGAATTAACGACGGCCTGTGTGTTTTATATTTATCGAAGAGGATAATTTGCTTTACCAGCTTCTGGTACAAAATATTGTATAAAGTCAAGAAGAGTATTGCTGTTACTGCTGGACAATTGTGTTGAAATCACTGTTTGAATTTGTGAGAAACGGTTTGAATAAATACGTTTGCCACCGGGATTCCGAGACTTGTTTTACTGCAAGTTTATATTCACGATCTTTGTGCTTCAGAGATTTAACAATTTCGGACTAAATACATACGCATTATTGGAAATATCCTAGGATCGCGCGGATTTATCTATAAAGTAGTAATTGAATTAAGCAAACAAAGAATCCCTTGTAAGTTGAACTAAGAACCAACATTAAATTGTTTTAAAACATAATACATATTAAATACATAATTCCCAACTCACTGAAAGACCAAACAATGTCAAACAAACAAAATAGTGAAAAAATTAAACAAAAAGAAAGAAACGATGAATAAAAGAACCAAGTATTTAAATAAAGCCATAAATATAGAAGCGTACAATCAAACCAGGAAATTATAGTGCCATAATGCATAGCTGATATAAAAACAAGTTATATTCTAAACTTTAATGAACTTCCATTATTTGCGGCAACTTGAAATAATATGGAAATTGATTGTTGTAATTTGAGTAGGTTACTGACACATCGTCATGGCACATTTTAAATGTTAAATGAGATCCGAATATCATGTTTCTCAAAATCAAGTTTTCTTTCCATGTTTAGTGACAAATTAAAAACAAAGCCATCTGCCGCTTTTTTTACCAACTTGCAATTATTACACTATCGGTTTGAAGTGTTATTTCAGTCACCTTTGCAATCGATGTAAACAATATCATTTAAACTTTTATCAACTGAGTCATTCACCCTTTGTGAATCAGAAAAAATAATGAAATTCCATACAACCTTCATTAACTCGAGATTTTTCTTTGATTATGAGCTCACATAAGAACTAACATCACCCATACAAGTTTTGAACTCTAAATTTCTTTTTCCCCTATGCTTTAAAAATTATTGGAACATTATGACGTCATAATGAAGTCACACATTGTGGTTTTTTTCTGTTATCTAAAGGTGCATCGTACATGTGCTCGTTAAATAATTCAAACCATTAAGAGATTTGAGACAAAACACTCAAAAGTAATGAGACTAAATATGCATCTTGACAAGAAATTTCTCTATATCTTTTTACTTCTATCGAAATGTTGTAGCTTATAACATAAAATGCAAACACCGCCATGATTTGTAATTCTTCACAGCCTAAGTACGCTTTACAGGTATTCGCTGACCACTGTAGCCCAAGTTCGCTCCCTAAAGGTTGCCAAAGGGTCATTTCGGGTTCTTTGGCAACCTTTAGGGGCGCTGACCCTTGATTAGCCAACATATGCACCATCGCTACCTTGATGCAGGGATGTGGCTTGATGTAACGTTATCTTGTTTTGCATAATGAATACGGAAAAAAATATAACCGCAAGCCTCTACTTTAAATGTATGTTGTATGAAGCACTTACCTGAATTGGAATAATTAACAATAAATTGGATTAGAGGAGTGAGAGAAAAATACTTTTACTTTTATGTGGTTTCTCTTTTTGAATCTGCAGCATCTGCTTGATAATTTGTAAAGTCGAAAGCGAGGCATATTTGGTGACGGCTATTGTGTTGCTCCTACCCCACAAATGAGTCTTATTGACCCTCGCAGTAATTTTACATACCAGTACCCATTCTGTCACCTGGCTATGGAGGAACAATGTTGATAAAGAACCTTGCTCATGGACTCTTAATGTGGTGGTCATGCCGGGCTTGAACCCACAATGCACTGATCACGGCACCGAAAAGTCGCCATTTTGAAAATTTTCTGCATGCTATGAAGTTTGTTAGAACTACCATTTTATTTATTAGTAAAAAACCTCAATGAAAATACCATATTTAGACTCTTTATATCAAAATTTTGGGCAATTTTTGTCAAAAATCATATTTCGACGAAAATTTCAGACCTGAAGACTTTTATGACGTCATATTTACGTAACGCATTGGCTGAATTTCATGGTATTGGTATAAATGGAAAAAGAAGACTCTACCCTCTAACACTTGAAAGCAACATGTAAATTGTATAATCACAATTAACTTATTATTTTGATATAAAATTTAAAGAAATTAAGATGGAAAAGAAAACAAAATATGTTTTTTTTAAAGAATATATCCAAATCATTAATGAAATAAACATATCAGTAATATTTGACTACCGTATGTAATTCAAAACTGTTTATTGAATACATATCTTGTAATGAGCAACTGGACACTCAATTAGAGTTGGTTTCTGACACTGACCGCTTAATTGGATATTCTTTACTGAAAATATCGGGGTACAATGACACCAGACAAATATTAAATGTTCAGAAATTGAATTACTTGACGTACTAATGGGCCCAAGAGAGTATTGAAGACGGTCTCTTGGTTCATAGTATTATGAAATTATTAGCTAATTATTTGATTTATGTCAGTGAATCTTGCAAGTGTGTGGTAATACTAACAGATAATGTTGACGCTTGACAAGATAACTTTGATATGTAAACATTAGGATTTGACAATGATATTATTTTGTTGTATTATATATGAACTACTATGTAGTGAGATGTTACACTTTTATTTCAGGGGATAATTTGCAAGTCTGAACTTGGATTACACTCAAAACAAATGTAAAACAAATGTAACTACGATTGCACCAAAACGCAAAAGAAAGCGACCCCAAGCATTTTGGTAATTGTTTTCACATCCTTTGCGGTCATTTTGATGAAAATAAATCGGGGGTACCACCTAAGGTGGGGTTATGGTAGGCCATGAAAGTTGGTGGGTAGGGGGGGTTGCCACCTCGGAAAAATTTTAAATCGCCATTTTGAAAAATATCTGCATGCTATTAACTTGAAACTTACGGAACATGTTAGAATTGTTGATTCCTTCATTTATTAGCGAAAAACCGACGAAAATCAGACATTTAGAACTTTTAAAGCGATTTGTTGAAAAAGTGGCCAATTTGCCAAAAGTTGATTTTTTTCGGTACGGAAATACTTTATGACGTCATAATTACGTAACGCCTCGACCGATGTTCATGATCTTGGTATCAATTGAAAGAGGAGACCCTACCCTATTCTATAGTATCAATCAATATAGCTTTGGGCGGTCCCAAGTTCAAAATCACAGGGGGTGGGTGGTAACCCCCC
>JXSR01S073872.1:55328-65767 GCA_000969725.1 Ophiothrix spiculata | reverse complement strand
GATTTTGAATGATAATGTAACAAACCCGCGTTGTTTTGCCCGAAAAACCTGACGTGAATTACGACTCTGAGTTCGCCCTGTTTGAGCTGTGAATTGTCTGTTTTTAGTATCTACATTATCTACATTTTGTCTGAAATACGCTATCGAATAATTTACTTACAAATGGAGCATCCCAATGAGGCAAAAATTGAATTTTTTTATGTAAACAAAAGAAAAATACGGCATTCTGATGTTTATGTTTTAGATTTTAGTTCATGATCTCAACGCTGCCTTGATAGCCTAGCGGTAGATATCTCGCCTCGCAATGCATGACTAACCCCTGCCATCATCCATGGTTCGAGTCCCCACAAATCCAGTGGAAACTATTTATCTTTTCATGATTAAAAAATAGTTAGGATGCATATTTTCCTGAGCAGATGGAGATCGCCAACCCTTAAGATAGACCTTTTCCGTCTAATATCACCTTATCTTTTCTTAATATACACTATTAATCCATTACTATGTCTCAATTCATGCTACATCACTCTGTTATAAATGTAATCACACAATCTTAAACTCATAACTCGTCCTTACAAAATTTATTTACCGCCTCAAGAAGGCCTCGTTGCAGTGTTTTATTGATGATACTCATCGTGAATTCAACCTGTGAGGGGAATCTGATACCATCTCTTGGTATCTGTTTCTCCCTCGGTGGACGGCTTTTAGATAACTCTCCCTGCAACAATCAACCGATTTAAATGGGTTCCATTGATCAAATTTTACATATCCCTGTAATATGGGTCAGGTGATATTCAAGTGAGTAGGATTATTTTGGAGAAGTTAATGATTTTGAGAGACTTTTTTAATTTGAGGTTATTATTTTTGTATATTCTTTCAAATTCTCAAACATTTATCAGTTGTTAGAAAATTTTGGTGGTTTTATTTTGGTCGTTTTAACTAACTTTTTTTTTTAGTTTCTATTTCTAGCTGTGGGGACATAAAGAGGATTCTTTTCGAACAATTTTGAGTAAAACAATGATAGAGGTCGCACTACTTTCGTTTGAATAATACAGCAAAGAGGATGTTGTAGCATTGAATTAAAAGATTAACCCAAATAGTAAAAATTAAAGGTAAGAAAGAACTTTTTCAAAATCCATTTTAGTCAAATCTATTTTTTTATAACCTACATTAAGAATACAGATCTAGAGTGAGGGTCATTCAAAAAGTTCTACCTGTTATATCATAACTTTTTATCTATTAAAGGCAGCTACTTGAAAATTGGCATTAATGTAGCTAAAAATGTCACCTACATATGGTGAAACAACCAGTTCAATATCCTTTACAGATTTCTGTTGGTGAACTGAAACCACAGCAAGGTTCGGTAACACCGGAAACGGTGAAATATCTATATCACATTGCACCCGAAATTACATTTGCAGCAAATGTGTGAATAACCATCTGTATTCCCAAGAAGTTGCAGAACAAATTTAAGATGAAAGTCCAGCAAAACAGTCCAGCAAGTCATTTGTCACTGATAAAGTAGACTTGTTACTGATATAAATTACTCAGAATCTTAATATTTGAAAGGATGTCTTTTACCCTCTCAGGTTACAGATATCAGCATATTGTGTTTCTCTATAGCATGACATTTTTTAAATTGCGTTGTTAATTTAAAAACAACATTTTAAGTTACTTTACTGCATTTTAATAAAAATTAAAATTAGTCTCCCTTCTGATCTACTATAAAAAATATATCAAAAATGAAGCTTCATAATACCGTCATTTTACATTGTGTTTTATTAAAGACAATTTCTTCGTAAACTGTGTCTTTAGTAATTTTAATAATATTGTTGCAAGGGCTATTTATTCCTATTATTGTTGTGCTATTGGTGTGAATGACCATTAGTTTCAGTTTAGGTCAGCTTTTTTAACCATATCGTATACCTTTATGTTCATTCTTATGTTTTATAAAATTTAAGCAATACCAAACAGATACGTCATGGCCTTTTCAGCTCTCTGTACTTGAGTCACTTTTGCACATATTTTGACCGTTTCCGGTGTACCAAATCTTACTGTGGTTTTCAGATCACCTGCGAAAAAACAACATCTATTAGCTTTCAACCAACTGCATGCTAATTTTTATCAATTTATTATTGACTATATTCATTTGATTTATGATATTAGCATGATGAAAAGTTATCAATAGAACATGATTATAGAAATAAAATCTACCAGCAATTTTCCCTGAATTTTTGAAAAATATTGGAAAATATTGGACGTATTCACACCATTGTCACAGAATGAAATATTGGGACAAACTATACGAGACCACAGGAATGTACATGTACATCCATATACATTCAACTCGATACGTTTGTGCACCTCACACACTGCGTATGCGTGCGCGTTGACCTGCGACTTGTTAGTACGCGTGGGTATAACGCGGGCGCAAACACATACGCGCAGTTGAATACGCATCGAGAACTCACAACTGGTTGACGAATCATCGTGCAGACACAATCTCAACTCCTGGAATGTACATCGATGTACATGGATGTACATTCCAAGCTCTTGTGTAGTTTGCCCCACGAGAGCTGAGAATGTTCATCCATGTAGATTCCTGGGATGTACATCCATGTACATTAAACTCGATACGTTCGAGCGCCTCGAACACTGTGTGTGCGTGCGCGTTGACATGTGGCTTGGTATAACGCGTAGGCACAAACACATGCGCGCAGCGTTACTCCACATCTGGTTGACGCGTCATCTCTACTCCAGGAATATACATCGATGTACATGGATGTACATTCCAAGCTCTCGTGTAGTTTGACCCATTAAAAGTTCATTCTTTCTCACATTTAGCCAGTTTTTCTTTATTTTTTCTTGATTTTGATACATTTTCAATTTTTACCCATAACTTAATTCCACGTGAATTAAAATTGACGTGGAATCTAGGTTAGTTTCTTTTATCTATTTCAAATCTATTCCGTGCACATATTTAGGTCAATTTTTACATTTGACATTTTTCATCATCCCTTATCATGATCCAGTAATTGTCATGTAAGTCGATTAATACGGTTATAGTAAAAGTTTAATCTAAAATGTGTGCCTATTAATTGTGCAATGATTTTCTACAAATTAAAGAGAAATCAGACCACATTGTGAACTAATTCTTCCTTTGCTATACTCCAGGGTAACACGTTCAGATAGCATGGAAGGACGACCTACTTTACTTCATTATTTTACAGATTTTGAAATACCTTCGCAAAAGCCGAGAAAAAATACAAAAAGTAGAATTTACCTTTGTAAACGATGTATTGGCAAGATGGCAAGATGAAAATAAATAAAAGTCATTACAGTAAATCTAATTTCAAATATTTTTTTTTTAATTTGTTTCATCTGGTTAGAAAGGGTCTGACAGAAGACCATGGTGTTAGCACACAAAACCGGATCAGATTTGATTAGAGTAAAATAAATACGCTGAGACTATTGCATTGAGGCTTTTGCAATAATGTAACGCACTGGACATAAATCAGATTGCTTAAATATGATTAAGCAAGGTCAATATTTCAGAGTGGATGAGACCTTTCCAAAACGATGATTTAGTAAACGTATCAATATTTACTGTGTCCGAAAATTATATACGGTGGGTACAAAGTCCTTCAATTTCACACGGCTGACAAATATCAAATTAGAAAAAGATTATATACCTTATACAGATGATGTAAAATTGATGTAAGATGGTCGTTAATTTGATCTACCATATTATCCTTATTATATGCCAGATTTCAGAAAATGAGAATCTGGTTTAATAATTCTTATATGTTTATTTATTTATTTATTTATTTCCATCGGAAAAAAAAATAAAAAATGGTTGGAATGTTGAGATGTTCAGAAGAAAAAATAATCGTTTTGAAAGTATTGAATCTACAATGATACAAACAAACTCTTTTAAACAAGAAATTGATAAGAAAATATGTACCATGTTGTATAAAGTTATCTGAGAAAATCAAATGCAAAACATACACTATAAAATAAGAAAGACGTAAATGCTTGTAAAATTTATTCGAACATGAAACACTTAACTGCATTAGGGGGTAGTACCATTTTACCCAGCATTTGGTTTATCGGTTCTTGCATTTTAACGCCGCAATATTTCGGGCTGTTAATTTATGTAATTGTCTAAATAGTAGTTGCGGTCCTTTTGGCGAAAAAACTGAGATCGACCGCGTCGTTTACGAGTTAATTAGCATAAGTTAGCATTTTGGGGTGCAAAAAATGATTTGTCCATAAAACCGCCCGGACTAAATCTTTCCAAATTTCATTTCAACAATGTTAATGTTTTCCTGGTCTCCTAATTTTAGCCAAAAAAAGTGTGTGTGTTTTTCAAACTTTGGCCAAAATCGAGATGTCGCGATACGAAAATCGGCCATTTGGCCACCATTTTGAAACGACAATTTTTTTATATTTATTCCCTTGAATATGGTTGTGATTATTGGGGTACCATGGAACACCCCTCTCCTTGTGCACTAACGGAAGCGCGGGGTACCTTATGCAGTTAAGTGTTAATGTTTCCAGTTTTTTTACAAATGTTCAGGTAGAAGCTCAGTCATTTTAAATTTCTTTAAATGCGTGATTGCATTTTCAACAATTTTGCGAACAAAATTAAATGAATATTGATTTAGAATCATTTTCGTAATAACAACATTGATGTTTCTCTTTAAAAAGTCAAAGTTTGTTTCAAAACTCAATTATGTTTCGATTATGTTTCTTTATAGAATAAAGAAATTGAATTACAGTGAAATTTGATCAAAAATGGAAAAAAAAACATGTTGGTTTTCAGACGGCACACTTTTTTGTTTTAAGTAATGTATTTCAGCATCCTCGTTTCTGGGATTGAAACAGAAAAGTTCTATTGAAAATAATATTGATGTTTGATACTTCAGGAGTCACAGTTTTGAAAACCCAATTTAGTTTCTTTATGAAATAAACAAGCCGAAGTGGGATGAAATTTGATCTTAAATCGAAAAGTATTTCGGTTTTCAAACGACATACCTATGCCGGAGTAATAGATATACAGTGATCGAGTATGAAGTATGTCTCAAACATGTTGATGAAAATAACACAGTGTGGCACAAAGTCTCATATAATGAGTTATTTTAACGTCCTATTGACGTTTTTGTAATTTCGATAGAAGTAAGACAGTGGTTTATATTTTTATATATATAATAATTCACCACAGTAAGGAGGTCACATAGCAATACTTTACTGATGATACTTATCTTGAATTCTACCTGAAACACTTTACTGATGATACTTATCTTGAATTCTACCTTAAACACTTAAACGGACTGGTCTAGATTCTTTCCACTCTTATTTGCCTACATATTTTTAAATTAATCATAGAACACGTTTCCTGCCACACCAGTAGTTTCCCGTGATTTAAGGAAAATCCAACAAGATGAATTGATACAATCAACCGGGTGTCCAAGAAAAAATCTTATCATCTTTGCGTGAATTTTCTTGGGTTAAACGCATAGTTAGAAAGTATGTAGCCCCTTTTAGATACCGTTTGTTTCATTTCAATCAGCTGTGTATAACAGACGTTATGCTTTGTCAAATATTTGGATGTAAAATTTTCTGGTCCAATTTCACGATTTTCTAAGTTCCCCTTAAATGAAGCTCTATTGAGTCGTGTCATTGATCTACTTACTCAATCGTAACAATGTTTACTAATTCATTATGTGCATGCTCTCTTTTATTTGTGCTGAAAAAATGAACAAATTTGATGCAAAAATAAGACAGATATGATAAGTTTTCCAAGGTTACCCATTTTTATTCTATTCAGAAACGCCCCTACTTTATGGCCAATAATCTTGAAATTGGACCAGACAAAAATCAACCTAAATATTTGATAAAACATAATTTTTGTTGTACACTACCGATTGAAATGAAACAAACGGTATCTAAAAGATCAACTCATTGGCTATAAAATGAAATCTTTACATACTTTCTGACTATCCGTTAAACTGAAGAATATTACAAGCAAAGATTGTAAGGTTTATTCTGGGACACCCTGTATGTATGCTCCGTATTAAAAAGTGACCAGCTTTCTCTTTTAACGTAAAATCTTTTGCAAGGCGCTTTTCTGAAATCTGGCACTGGTTATTGCTTGAATTTCCCGAGACCAAAGAAATTGAAAATTTCTTGTTGAAATTGTCTTAATCGAATAATATGGATATGTTAGAGGCACAGGTCCCATCCTCTCAGCCAGGCCTCCTCTCAGCCCTCTTATTGCTCATTGATGTATTTTATTTGTTATATATCTATGAATAGAGTTTATCGTCTAAGTATTACCAATAAATTAAATGAATAATCTGAGTGTATAAATAAAGTGAATAAACAAGACCATGATTGTTATTTGTGTCAACTTTGAATTGTAAATATCATTTTACATATGATATCTTAAATCACCCTATATCACTGGTTTCAAAATTTAAAACTGCACTTTTTTTCTTTTTCAGTTGCATTTGACATTATCGATCAACTACAACTATATCTAATCGTACAGTTTAGTAACTTTTCATCTTAAACTGTGTAAGTATTTATAAAAATGTTCAATGTGTAACGACTTTTTGCAATATACAACTTAAAACAAAATACGAACGAATTCTTCATACGTTATACCGTAGGGAAACACAGTTAGATAATAAGGACGGACGACCTACCTTTCTTCATAATTTACAGATTTCTAAATAATTTCATTCAATTTAAGACGAGGAAACTTCAAAAAGCGGCATTTACTTAAAACGATTTTAACAAATAACAGTCTGGAATAAATGAAAACCATTTACGGTAAATCTATCCTAAAGTACTTTTCGATTTCTTTCATTTGTAAAGAAAGACTTGAAATAGAAACGACTTTACAAGATTTGATCGAGGGATTTGATTAAAGCAACGTTGATTTGATAAAAGAACTTCTGATTTGGAAAGTATCTGATGACCATAGAACTGAAAGTCCGACAAAGATCAAACACACCAGACCGGATTACTCAAAAGAACTCAGCCAGGCTAATATTTCACAGTTGACGAAACCTTTCCAAAAAATTGTATCAAATTTACTATGTCCGGAAATTAAATGGGGTTCGTTCATTATTAAAAGATATGTGAAATAAAAATTGCTTAGAGTGATTCTCAAAAGCCTTTGGAATACAAAGGTATTTATGAAATTAAATTAATGTTAGATTAGATTTATCATGTGTGCTAGCTGGTGATGGACACTATTTGGTATTTTGTTATTAAAAAGAAACTTCTTGTTTTTATCGTCAATAATGTTTGTATATTATTAAGCATACCATCAGAAATAACTAAACTGAAAAAGCAAATCATGGCAGTAACCTCCCGGCTGATCTTGATGACTTCCTGCTATGGTCCAATGTCAATCAACTCAAACTGAACACAGATAAATGTCATGTTATGCAAATATGTTTTATGAAAAATCCTCCTCCATGTACTGATCATCAAATAGGTTCCTCCACTCTCAGCTATGTTCATCATGCCAAAATCCTTGGTATCCATATTCAAGACAACTTTCATGTGGACACCATTTTCAAAAATGCTGCTAAACGTCTATTTATGCTTCGCAAATTGAAAAGATTTGGGCTAAATGTGAATGAACTGGTATCTGTTTACACTTGTTACATCCGTCCTCTTCTGGAATACGCTGATTCTATCTGACACTCGTCTCTAACTGGTCAACAGTCTTTCACGATTGAGCAAATCCAGGAGAGGGCCATAAAAATTATCCTTGGTCACAAGAATTACATTTCTTATCATCATGCTTTGAACACCGTTGATTTGGAATGCCTCTCTTCCAGGAGGGAGGCCCACTGTGTGAATTTTACCAAATCACTGTCTAATAGTGTGCGTACCAGTGGTCTCCTTCCTCCCAGAAGAAAGGATTGCCGTAGCAGAAGTCTGAGGAATGATGAACAGTTCTCCCGATACTTTGCGTGGACGGATAGATTTGCCAACAGTTCTATCCCCTACTTCATTAATTTGCTTAATAAGTAGTTTTTTTCTGCTGCTTCTTGGCATCATTCTTTTGCACTTCTACACTGCCTTCAATGATCTTTTTTCTTGTTTTCCTTGTATTTGTATTGTATTTCATGTATTTGTGTATGTTCAATTCGGCTTTTTAGCTGCGATGCATTGCAATTAAAATATATCTGAATCTGGATCTGGCAGTACAATATGTCTTTTTATATTATGATATAAATAAATAGTTTGTCATCATCGTGGGATAATTAGGATAGACCTTTTCCGTGTAATATCACTTTATCTTTTCTTAATATGCATTATTAATCCATTACTATGTCTTAATATATGCTACATCACTCTGTTATAAATGTAATCACACAATCTTAACCTCATAACTCGTCCTTACATAATTTATTTACCGCAGCAAGAAGGCCTCTTTGCATACTTTTATTGATGATACTCATCGTGAATTCAACCTGTGAGGGGAATCTGATATCGTCTCTTGGTATCTGTTTCTCCCTCGGTGGACGGCTTTTAGATAACTCTCCCTGCAACAATCAACCGATTTAGATGGGTTATATTGATCAAATTTTACATATCCCTGTAATATGGGTCAGGTGATGTTCCAGTGAGTATGATCATTTTGGAGAAGTAAATGATTTTGAGAGATTTTTTTTTAAATTTGAGGTTGTTATTTTTGTATATTTTTTCAAATTCTCAAACATCTATCAGTTGTTTTGGTGATTACCCAGGCTTGCGTCGTGGATATATTGATTATTGTTTGGGTATTTGAAATGTCGAGGATAATGATTTGTTAGAATTACTAAGACAAGACTGCTAGATCGTTTTTGCAATTCATAAAGTTCCGTTCAGCATATCTTATTTAGCTTTTCTCCACAACAAAATAACATAAGTTAGATACAGTTATGATTTGTACCATTACATAAAGTAAATACAATAACCTAGTTCAAATGTTTTGTAAGTACATAACAATGCATTCTGTATAATATTTTGTTAACCCATTACTGATTCTATTTACTGAAATCATTAAGTATAGATCATCTCCACTTGAAAGTATTCAATGCGTATCAATTCTTTTGTGTTTACACAAGTGAAAGCACAAACAAAAAGCCATGGCTTCGTTGCTTTTGATTTTCCTAGTAGAAGACAAGCCAACCCCATGGTTTGATTAACAGGTATGCGGTAACATTATTTCTATACTTCTTTGTCAAAATAAAATTGTTTAAACTTTTGTAAACTAAAAATGACGTTCACTTTGTTCCTGACATTGCGTCAGGTTCAAAGTGAACGTCATTTTAAAACAAACCAATGAATCTTAGTCCACTAAGGCGTTAAGAAACAAAGGATTCAAAAACATGCTTTCCCGAACATCCGAAAATGTTGCAAAACCATGAAACGTTTTTTCACTGTTAAGCGATTTTCTTTTCAAGTTAGTAGTGAATTAAAAACAAACCCATCTACCACTTTTCAACCAACGTTCAATTTTGTTATCGGTTCTAAGTACATAATTTTCAGTAATTTTCACAATGGAAGTATAATCTCAATTCAACTTTCAACAACATTTACAGAAATAAAAGAAAAAGTTCTTTTAAAATTATCAAACCTGTATTCAATTCAATTCAGTTATTTTCAATACCTCACATTAGAACTATTAATGTGTTGAAATTAATGTACCTTGCTAGAACTTATGATTTAACTCACAAACACGTACATGTACAGTATGTTTAAATTTGAGAAAAATATCATTTGCACTATTCCGTCCATTAGAAATTATATTATCTGATACAATTTATATGAGTTCATATTCATATGAAGTATTTTATTACATCATGAAAATGTAATTCTGTTCATGTGACTTTATCTGCTGCAGTCGTGACACAAAATGACAATATCAGAAATAAGTCAGCCATGAATATTCATATTCCATCTTATCTCCGATTGTCATCGGAGCACAACATATTCATAATCTGCTTTGAGCAGAATATGTTTAATATGATATCCTAAATGTCAACGTACTATGATTAAAGCACAAATCACATTCTCATCCATAAAATAAATGTTCACATTAATGAGACAAATTCAAGAGACTTAATTACTTTTACTGTCAAAGGCCGTTTCTAAACGATGGCGTCCGAGATGCAGAATGTATTGATAATTGTAACTCCATATTTTATCTTTGGTCTAACGTGTCATAAAGAGTAAAAAAAATATAACATCATTTTGGTGGCTTTAACTAAACATTTTTTCGTTTCTATTTCTAGCTGTAGGGACATCAAACAGTCAAAGGGCTTTCTTTTTCAAACAATTCCCAGTAAAACAAAGATGGAGGTTGCACAACTTTCGAACACAACAAAGAGTGCGTGGTGGTACCGAATTAAAAGATTAACCCAATTATTCAA
>JXSR01S073871.1:43853-55634 GCA_000969725.1 Ophiothrix spiculata | reverse complement strand
TGAGCATTCCAATGAGGCAAAAATTGCAATTTTAATGTAAACAAAAGAAAAATACGGCATTCTAATGTTTATGTTTTAGATTTTAGTTCACGGTCACAACGCTGCCTTGATAGCTCAGCGGAAGATCTCTCGCTTCATAATGCATGACTAACCCCTGCCATAAAGGCAGTGGAAACTATTTATCTTTTCATGATTGAAAAATAGTTAGGATTTACATTTTCCTGAGCATATGTATTCCTCGTACCCTTAAAAGGGTTG
This sequence comes from Ophiothrix spiculata, assembly GCA_000969725.1. Taxonomy (NCBI): domain Eukaryota; kingdom Metazoa; phylum Echinodermata; class Ophiuroidea; order Amphilepidida; family Ophiotrichidae; genus Ophiothrix; species Ophiothrix spiculata. The sequence goes on along the minus strand of JXSR01S073871.1, from coordinate 55,376 downwards.
CATAGTGTGTCCAAGAAAAAAACATTACAATATTTGCATTCAATTTTCTTAGGTTTAACGGACAGTCAGAAAGTAAGTAAGCATTGCATTATATAATCCATTAATTGAACTTTTAGATACGGTTTGGTTTATTTCAATCGGCTGTGTACAACAAAAGTTGCGTTTAATCAAACATTTGGGTGTTGTTGTTTTTTGTCTGATCCAGTTTCATAATTTTTGCTCATAAAGCAGGGGTGTTTTTGAATGGAATAAACATTGGTCCACAACGAAAAATTAGCATATCTGTCTTATTTTTTCATCGAAATTGTTCCTTTTTTGCAGGAAAGGCTTAAAAAAAAAGATAGCATGTACATAATAAATTAGTAAACATAATTACGATTGAGTGAGCAGATCAAGGACATTACTCAATATAACTTCATTCAAAAATGAATCTTGAAATTGGGCCAGAAAATTTTTCAGCCAAATATTTGATAAAACGTAACTTTTGTTGTACAATACCGATTGAAATGAAATAAACGGTATCTATAAAATCAATTCATGGACTATAAAATGGAATATTTACCATTATACTTTTTAGCCATATCATTTCAAAAAAAAACACCGTCTTTAAAAATAGTACCAAAAATATATAACTTACCAATAACATTTGTCAGCAAACAGATAATTATAACAACAAAGGTTCTACCAGAAAACTGCAAATTGCTACTCAGACCCATATTGAATAAACAGTTTGGATGAGATCCAAGATGTCACGTAGTTACCAAATACAGATGTAATGAACAGACGATATGTTGAGGCGTCAGGTATCATTGCCTACAACAAAATAACGAAGAAAGGTATCACACGGGTTTAAAAGATGAATTGGTTTGATGACAAACAATAGAGGGCTTTCTTCTTCTCAAATAACTACGAGCAAATTTGCTAGCTTAACCCATCAAAGACAAATGCGCAAATCCTTGCGAAAATGTAACAATCTACCACATCATTTCGGATTATCGTTCGGATACGTATCTGAATTTGGATACCCACGTATCAAAATTCTGAAACCCGTATCAGAATTAGGCATGGAGGGCTATCCGAATTATGATACGCCTGTCGTTGCGCAGGTAACAAATCGATAGTGCAAGCTGGCAAGTACATGTAGAAAATCTTTCTTGCATCTACGATAAATGTATCTGTGAAAGTGTCATTTGTATCTGTGCAATTCCGGCAGAACAGCTTCGAAACATGTCCTGATCACAGAAAGCAAAATAATTTGGCCAAAAATGTGTTAGAATTAGCTAGATGACAGATGATCATAATGTTATTGACTTTTGTACATACCTCTGCGGTACGCGGCGAAGCTGAATATTCATTTCAGCTGATATCCCGTTTCTCAGCTGTTTTTAATCTAAATTCAGATCCGGGTATCGGTATTAGAATGTTGATACGGGGTATCAAAATTCATATACGTATGCGAATTGTGAGTTCCACCGAACTGATTTTACTTTTGTTCTGTCCGGTTAATCTTATCGATGCTGGAATAATTGGTTTCGATGGATGAGGACAATTAACGCTGTCGCATTTTATCTGGAGAATCAAGATAAAAACGTTTTCACTAGAAATTATAAGAGAAATTTAGAACAATTAATGTGAAAATTAAAGTAGGGCCTTTATAATGTCCTTTATATTTATTCTACAGATTTGGTTAATTCAAAAAATGGGACTCTCCAAACGGGCGTATCAAATTTGAATTTGCATCAAGATTCATTTACATATCTGAAGTGCAGATATGTTCGTATGTTAATGTGGGTTTGCTCAAGTGTCGCATATTCACACGCTGGGGTGTGTTTGTAAAGGCTCTGTCACACATCACGAAATGTACGAATAACGAACTAATAACGTACACTGATTTGGTCATTGAAATACATGTATATCGATTACCAGTGTACGTTATTAGTACGTTATTTGCACGGTACGGTGATGTGTGACACACCCTTAAGTGGAAATAACACAACTACTCTCTATATATACGCAAAGTATCGTGTAAACGTTTGTGTCATAAACTTCCACATAGAGAGTCCAAATAAAGCGTGAACACATATCTGTCCAACTATAGTGTGCACCACAAACTATGTAGATCCACATTTCAAAAACAGACTGAATATCCTTATACAGTACATAAGCCACGGGACATGAATGTACCGTTGTAGGTAGGCCGTCAAAGTTGGGATGTAGGGGTGGGAGTTGATATAATTTCACTGTGCAGTTTAGTAGGTAATTTTGATTCATTGGTAGAATTGTTCCTGCACCTCACTCTTTTATTCTAGATATGGTCGTCTGAAAATGTGTAGGAATGAAATCATCCCAATCCCAATTCAACATGTTCAATATCGGAAACACACATTTATATTGTCATGCAGGAACAACAAACAACGGCAGAACAAGTCTCACATACCTCTGTTCAAGCTAGTGTTCCTACTATAGCGGATACAGAAACACCCGTAACTGCAGAGAGAGTAACACCATCAAGCAGTGTAATAGGAGAGACACTTGCACCACCAGTGCCCGAAAATCGAGCAATATACACTGAAAACAAAAACTAGTCAAGAAGCTGCTTGACTAACTTTAAACTAGTCAGGCAGGTTAGTCCAGCTTGCCTGACTAGTTTGACGTTGGTCAAGCCAAATTTCAAACTAGTCAAGCCTGCTTGACTAGTATTAAACTAGTCAAGCCCGCTTGACTAATGTGCGAAACTTTGCTTGACGAGTTTGCCAGACTGAGAGCTTGACTACCTTGATGGTACAAAAGAGCTTGACCACATCAAGTTGGTCAAGCTGGCTTGACTAGCTTATGTTAGTCGGACTGAGCCTGGTCAGGTGGAGTCTTTGAGGACAATATATTGGACAGCACAGACATGTGAAACACCGTGCCGTCGTTTGACCTCATAAATGTCACCGTCATGTACTACTGATGTATCGTGAATCATATCATTTGTTTATATGCAGCTGACTGACATGGTACTCATATGTCACTCTTAAACCTCTCTCTACATTATTGACCGCTTAGCTATATCAAAGACTGTATCCTGTGGCTCTGCAACTACATGGCATGCATATATATTGCATTAGGTTTGTCTGGTTGGCTGGACTAGCTTGAGGTTAGTTATTTGGGATCGGCTAGTTTGAATAAGCTAGTCAAGGCAGCTGGACAAGTGTTACATTAGTCCATCCAGCTGGACTAATGTTATGTTAGTCAAGATGTGTACCATCTGGACTAACTTAAAACTAGTCAAAAACTAGTCAAGCGACTAGCCTAAACTAGTCCAGCTTGCTTGACTAACGTCAAGTTGGTCAACAGACTAGCTTAAAACTAGTCAAGCAAGTAAAATGAGACTAGTCCAGCATGCTGGACTAAGCTAAGTTAGTCATCCTTGTTAGTCCAGCAATACTGACTAACTTAAAGCTAGTCTAGATGCGTACCATCTGGACTAGCTTAAAGTTAGTCACATTGACCAGTTTAGGTTTTCAGTGTACCAGCCTACAAACCATACTATTATTCACAGAGATGTTTACAATGTATCTAGAGATTTGATTATGTCTGAAGCTGGACAGACATTCCGCCAAAGTGAAGTTTCTGATCAAGGTAGTTTTTGGATTTGCGTTGTGATTTATAAAGAGATTAGCATTTATAAGTGTGATTTCAGTCACATTTCGTGTTTATCATTACAAAATTCATCCATAAAAAAGAAAATGTCTTTGTTGATTAAGTTGATTGATTTGTTTTCAATTATTTAAAACTATTTGACTGTATGCAGCGTAACAGCGGAAGATGAAAGGGGTTTAGTTACACTGAGTCGCTGTTGAGTACATACTGAGGAAGTTATCAAAGATATGATTTCTTGGTTCATTCTTGCAAATAGTACATGATCATTGTGAGCCTATATGGTTATTAATTGATCCTATTATTTAAGTAAACATGTATCACCGTGCACTTTTTGAACCATGAAATCAATTTTGTCCTCAGTATTTACTTAACAGTTGCTCAATGTGACTTAACCCGTTCTACATGTCCTAGGATCCTAATTTGCTCATAGTTAAAGGAATACTATAAAGTGTTAAAAATTAAGCGCTCCCTGTAACCCATGACTTTCGATTTTTTTAGCTTACTGGGTTTGTTTTGGGTAGATAAATATACCCTCCAAATGATTTGGCTTAATATGCTTACTTTTTCTGTTATGGCCATTTGTTGAATTAAATTCGGGATCCCGAATTTAATTCCACATGTTTTAGTATAGGAAAGTATGCATGTGCTTTATATCCATTTTTCAACGGCAAAATAATTTTTTGACAAAATACTCTTGAAAACGCTTTCAGATAGGCACAGTCCTCCATTTTATGCTGTTTTTATAAACAATTTTTGATCAAAATCTTATAGCATTGCTTTAAGTATTACAACTGTTCTGAAATGAAAACTTGTACATGTAAATTAAGATTTTGAAATTATTTCTTCTTCTCTTCTTGTTTTACTTTGAAGACACTTTGATTCAATCTATCACTGCTGACCGCAAAGAACACTATTTGAACAGCCTGTGCAAGAAACCGCTTTAACCATGGGATACCAATAGGTTTGTGGATCTAGATAGAATATACGTACCTGTGACTATAGACATTGATTTACCCAGTGTTCGTCGGACTATCAAACAGCGTGCAGTTTTATTACGACCTGTTCACAGATGAAGAAGCAAGCTCTCGGTATTCACTTTCTGCCGATCCTGGTCAAGGGAAATCTTCATTCTGTGCTAAAATGGCGTATGATTGGAGTACGGGAACTGCTCTTCAGAACATCAAGCTTCTAGTCATACTTCAGCTTGGACTGATGGACCACAGCAGTAATATTGCAGAGGAAATTTGTTCTCAACTGCTGTCAATCAAACAAGAATTTTTCAGGATTCTTGGAGGTCTCTTCTACTTGTACTCGATGGATTGGACGAAGCCCCACCAGACCTGCTGAAGCACGGGAATGACGAGTGTGTCGGAAGCGTTGTGAAGACAATAAAGCACAGCCGTTTCCGATATTGTCGCATTCTTATCACAACTCGACCATGGAGACTTCGTGAGTTGATCGAGATTAAATCTTTTAAACGATTAGAACTACAAAAAATGTCAAAATATGATGTAAAAGAATTTGTACGCAAGTTCTTCATTATTGATAAGGATGATCTAATTGCAATGCACTTAGGACTTCAACTTGAAAAGTACATCGAAGAAAACAGACTTTTTGTTGATACATCCACACCATTAGTCAGTGTCGTAGCTAGAGGGGGGGTGTCCGTCGGTTAAAAAAAAGCGCTCGTCGGTAAAGTTGAGCCGACCGGCCGCAGGCCGGGCGGCGATACAGCACTCAATACAATTCTGTCGGTTCATCTTCATATTGTGCCACTGCCATTAGTAGTTCTGCTGATTTGTTGGTACTGGGTGGAGACAGGGGGTTGTTTAGGAATTCCTGATAGAATTGGTGAACTCTACCGTGGATTGTTTCAGATTATGTTTATAAAGGTCAAGCAAGGAGAGCAGGTGAATTATGTTTATATTGAATATTACTTATGTGAAATCAAAAACACATTGCTTTTTTTCTTATATTTGATGACAATGGTCAATTATATATTGTTTCAAGAAATTTTATTTGTGTTGAAGTATTATAGTTTTGTTGACAACTCACGTTTAAAGACGTACTTTGATATTTTCAGACGATACTTCGCTCTTTATCAGTGAGAATGAGGCTCTCTCAAGAGGTAAATGACATGAGCTTAGTCATTAGATCCAATGTCAAGCACGATAAGGTCAATCTCATTTATACTGACGAAGGGCGTAACATTATTTGAAAATGCCGAGTTACGTTTTAGGTGTTATGAAACAAAGTGTAATATTTAAGGTCCCAATTTGATCTTCAACTGTATTTAATGTCAACTTTCAGCCATTATAGTTAGTTTATATTGATGATCTACGAGTAATGCTGATATCGTTTCTGCTACAATAGGAGATTTTCAAACATTTATACATGACTTATGTACTACACACAGCTTTATAATCACAGCGTTGAAGTTTAAATCAAAGGTTACATGAAAAGAGACTATCAAGTAGTTTTTATAAATTTGTTATAACAAAACTGAGTGAAAAACAACAACATAAAATTCCGATTATGCACGATGCTTATAAAAGCTTTCAAATATACCGCCTCGCAATCCTGTATTTGACGACCTCAAAATATCTCTTTGAACTGGCTGAGTGAGATTACGCTTGTTAGTGTACGAAGAGTTTCATAAGACCCTGGAATATACACCCAGTAAACTATTATATGTATTGTTTAATATCCGTGGATCTCGAAAATCTCTGAACCCTTACCGACGTCATCCGACCTTGCATTCATACTAATTGTCGCTTTGTACTTTCTGTTCAATGTACAATATCAAAACACCAGATGAAACAAAGCATGACGCGACGTCGAGACAAAGCTATCGAAGTATGTAAGCATCATAGTAGGACAGTTCAGATAGATTGTTTTTCGAGGTCATAAAAAAGCGCTATATTTGAAAGTTGTTTTGAGTATCGTTGACTATTTGTGCTTCATATCAATTTTACATTGGTGTTTTCCACTTTGTTTTGTTATAACGACTGTATATGAAGCTACTTATATTTTCTTTTCCTGTAACCTTTAACGTCTGTTTTTCTTTTCTCTCTGTATAGACTGGCGATAATCTAACAGAAGATAATGGTAGTAGAGTCACAAGCATGTTCAGAAGCAATGACAGACGACTTTCAACGGTACAACACTTACTGATTTCTAGACCGGTAACTTTTAAAAACAGTAAAATTGTAAAGTTGGAAGTCGCAATCTACAATTTCATCCATTTCCAATTCTTTTTCAAAGATAGCATAGATTCGCGAATCGGGTTATCACAACTTATTGTATTAGCTTGAAAAAGACCACGAGTCCAAAGATTGTATATAGCATGTGTCATAAATCAGACCGGTGTAGTAAATAGTCCCCGTTCTTATTTTCCGGGTTATACAACTCTCTCGCAACATTTAATAGTTCTATGCTTTATTCTGTTATGGTCTATTAAAGGCGGATGTAGATCCAAGGGACTATGATTATTTCTGCGTCGGTTCGGGTTGCTAAACAATTAATAGGATGGTAAACTGAAATTGTACTCATATATCTGTTTTTTTTTTCTTTTACTTAGTAATTAACTAGTTACTTAGTTATCACATGACCGCATATAAGTTCGATACCCTAGAATGTACTTTTATCGTGGCTTCCTACTGAAAAAAGACTGAATATTTAATTGAGTTTTTCTTTAACAATATTCAATACGTCTGTCTAACTAAGACTCGGCACATTCTTTGCTAGTTAATCCTTTTTTCAGGAGAAAATGATTGAAATCCTTTGCAGAATTGGTGTCAAAGGGTTGACACCTACCAAGACACAGATCGTCTTCACTGAAGACGAAGCCAAGGAGCTCTGCGGTTATACCACGTTGGAGCAATGTCTCAAGACTAGAATTATATGTAAGAAAGGAAAGAAATTCATTCAATTCTTTCACAAATCAGGTCAAGAATATTGTGCTGGGGTTTATCTATCAATGCATCTTGAGGAACTTGCTCTCTATTTACAACCTATGGACACCATCGACAAAGTATTGAGCTTAGCACAAGTTCTCAAATTTGCTTGTACTTCAAAGGAGTCTGCACGTGTTATCTTGGAAAAACTGAGGAGACTCTTCCATTCCCAAGTCCCAATCCAGGATTTACAGAGAACGTTTATCATTTGAACAGATGAGTCAAATTCAACAGTTCATTGTCTTGTGCCTGGAATTCAACTTTGAAGCTGACTCAAACAAAGAATTTATTGACTTTGCTTCGGAACTCTTTGTAAACGGCAATGCGTTATTCTATGGAATTTCTTCAAAGGCTTCAATATCTATTGCATACTTCATGAATCATTGTAACCCTGATGCCATCAACAGAATCAGGCTTCAGCCAATAGCACACAGCACTCATCCATTTATCAACCGTGGACCAATCTTTGACACATACTGTTCAATTTTGAAGGCCATGATATGAAATATTGAGAACATTGATCAACTACATGCCAAGCTGCATGCTGTCAATCCGGACTTACGTGTGCAATGGGAACATACAAATGCGCGTTTTTCAGACTTAATAGCTTATATGTTCTGTATACAGGCATGTGAAGGGTTGCCGCTATCTTCTGACGTCCACTTAGAACCTGTTATCAAAAGTGTCAAACACATCAAGTTGGAAGTATTGAATATCGATAACTTGCCATGGTGCATTCGATTCCTTAATTTAATTTGTAGAAAATGGTGACATGAATACATTGCAGGAGTTCCATGCCCGAGCAGCAATACCAAAAGCAAAGCAACTGACACAATTAGTCAACAGTCTGCCCAAGATGCTTATGTTGAAATCACTCGATTTATCTTGGAATAAAGGCGAGAGTGGTCAAAGTCTTCAAATCCTGGCTTCTAATCTAGCCTCATGTAAAGAATTAAGAAGGTTGCAATTGATAGCATCGTATGTAAATGCAACGGACATGCTTGTACTTGCGCACAATCTGCCTTCATAGTTGACGCAGCTTGCGATCATTGAGAATGATATGAATGATGGCGTTGCCACATGTCTAATTGCCACATTACCGCGATCCTTAACACATCTATACATCAGTGTTAATGATCTTAGCCAAAATAAACACAATGAGTTACTGACAGTGATTCAAAGCCGATTTGGAGGCCTGCAGCGTCTTCGTGTTTGTCAAAGTCCCTTTGCACTGACAATGTGCATGGATTTGTATGAGCTTGTTTTGCTCACCACGTGTCATGATACAGTATCCGATCACTGCCTTGAAGAATTTCTAAATGCACTCCGGCGTGCAGAATCTATCAGCACCCTGAAGATGTATGGAATACGGCTTGGAATTGATTTGGTTAAACTTTGTCGCCAAAAAGAATAGAACAAACTAAGGTGGGTACATTATAAGCATAACTGAATTAATTCATCTTTTGATTATACCTATCCTCTTTTACCAAATTGTTTACCGACCAAATGTTTCCTTGACATTTAAATACAGGGAAGACACAGATTTTAATAATTCTTGAAGTTAGTGAAAACAGTGACACAAAGAAAACTCTCCTGTCCGAGACTGTTTCAATTACGTTTTGGTCAAAGAAGCAGAACACAAAATACATACTCATTATTTAAATAAAAACCATCTGAAAGACACCACAAATTTGAAAAAAGCGTCATCATATTACCAATTCATGCTAATTATCTCTATTATTTATTTTTGATAGTTTTTATGACTTTTAATCAAGCGGCAGTTTAAACTTTTACAAGTACCGTGATTCAACTCTGACACCGGTTTTGGACCTAAGGGCCTTCCGCACAGCAAGCTAGACCCTTATTCGTTGAGCTAACTGCAATTATACACTGTACACTAAAAACGTACAATTTATATCATTTTCAAATTTCTTTCAGATTCAACCTCTACAATTGGATGACGTCATTATCCTGATGTAGGAATGTAGTCATGGTGAAAGGCGTCCACGTATTGGTCTGAATTGCTGTCAGTACCTTTCAACAGGTAGTGATTGATTACATTTATCAACCGCTCCTAAGCAGATATCAGGTTTCAGAGACTGCTAACTGTGCATAGCACTTAAAAGAAGGCGGGCAGCCGGCATCATTAAATTGCTTGGCTTCCTCACTAGTATTTCAAATAATTGCAAATTAATCGCATTAATAACAGGCAAAAAACATAAAAATAACTCCATAAAGATATCATTAATCGTTAATATACACTTTTTTATATTAACACTGTGTAAACGCAATTTGAATTAAGCGCCAAAATTGCAATTCACCGATGTTCCAATTCTTACGACAAGTGTGTTTGTAGGTAAGAGCATGTATACATCACTAGCTTCACATCAAATATGTTACCAAATTAAAGGAATTTGTTTTAAAGACCTGTGATCGTTGGTTATAGCCCAATTGAAAAGTGTTTTTCCAAAACTCACTTAGTCCAATTATAGCTGCCACGTGTCATATTTGCATAGATTATAAATCTATTATACTATTGATTTTGTGAGTTAAATTTGTCAAAACTCAGTGCAAATGACCAAAAATCTATACTAGCACTTCAATCATGTCATTGCACACACAATAAGACAATTATTTAGAATCATGCCTAATCCCCGGACTTAGTGAGTTTTGAAAAAGTCTGTTTTAATAATATTCTATAACGTCACTTCGGGGTAGTGAATCGCGCCAATTCGATCGTAGTCGGGATAAGGACCCTCGACCCTTGCAATATGAGGCAAAATGACCATCAGAACAATTTCAATGAAGAATTTAGGTTTCAAAAACTAGCATCACGGCAGCCGTTGGACTAAGTGAGTTTTGAAAAAAACACTCTTCAATTGTGTCTGGAATGCCTACTTGCATCAACAGGTCCTGTAGACTTAAAATCTATTTTGTGCAGACAACACAAGAAAGTTCATGTCCTTTTGGGTACGTAGCACATGGCAAATTTCCAGCATCACATCTGACTTCTACAGGATACAACAAAGCACCATTCTCGTTTCCATTACCACATGGGACACTCTCGGGATTACGATCAACGCACACGAAATCACGCCTGTAATGATTTTGGGCTATTTTGTGCAGACAACACAAGAAAGTTCATGTCCGTTTGGGTACGTAGCACATGGCAAGTTTCCACCATCACATCTGAATTCCACAGGATACAACAAAGCACCATTCTCGCTTTCATTACCACCTGGGACACTCTCGGGATTACGATCGACACACGCGAAATCACGCCTATATCGACCTGCATATGACGTCATAAGATAGCCGTAGTACTCCTTTGTCCAACCAGACGGACACGTCATTTTGGCAGGTATGGTGACAATACTACCTCGGTTTCCTGCCCTACACACTGCACATGGGACGTCGTGGTCATGTTTGGAAGCCAATGGTGGGAAGCTGATGGTCTCATACTCAGTACTGTATACATATCCTCTACTACTGTGAGTCCCAGATTGGATTTCATCAAACTCAGGCGTTAATGGTAAACACAGATAGTTTGATCCGCCGCCTTGGTGGTTATACAACTCACCACCAGCCAGCCCTGTAAACAACAACATTATGAATGAATTTTACACATTATATCATACCATCTTATAGGCCTACTATTAAAACTCTATATCATTGAGTAGTGCATCAAGGTCTATGAGGTTAAACTGCATTCTCCAATCATTATACATGTCGAATTAAAATATGAAATGTCGTTTTCGACGAATATTGGTGATGAAAATGTATAAATGTGTGGTGCTCTGGCAAAATGAGCGGAAAGTCGCGATTGAAGATTTTGAATAAATGGCTTCTAAAGTAAAAATATGATGAAAAGATCAAATTTCGTTTTTTGGCATAAAACGTATCAATGCATAAGTGTTAATCT
>JXSR01S073871.1:7555-35515 GCA_000969725.1 Ophiothrix spiculata | reverse complement strand
TGACAGGACTAGAATGGATTGAAGGTGCCCCGTCTAGTCGGGGTACCAGTGAAAAGCAATTACGTCTTGGCTATGTCCAAAATAAGTCCTAATGTGTACGTTATAAGCACGTAATTCGCACGGTACGGTGATGTGTGACACAGCCTTAACTTTAGTATCATGTAAATTAATGTAGGTGAAACACATGATCAAATCCTTAAGCAAAATTTAAACCTCAAAGCAAAGATATGCAACAGGTTGATATTAAATCGTTGTCGACCACATATTGAGCCCTTGTTACGACCCAACCAAAATGGTTTCAGGGTAGAGCGTTCAACATCTTCGCATATTCTTGCGCTGAGAAAACTTATTGAAGGGATCAAAGACAACAATCTTCAATGCATCATTACCTTCATTGACTTCAAAAAGGCATTTGACTCTGTACACAGAGGAAAGATGATAAAGATACTGGACGCGCATACGACATACCAGACATCATTGTCCAGGCTATCAACACAATGTATACACTGTTAGAACGTTGGGCAAATAATTTACCCAACGTTGGTTCAACTATGAACAACCCAACTTCTGGGTAAATAATTACCAACGTTGCGTACAATGTTGGCTAATTACCTAACTGTTGGGTAAAAGTTTTTGCTAATTACCCAAATATTGGGTAAAATTTCACCAACAGTTGGTTAATATTATTTACCCAACAATTGGGTTGTTCATAGTTTAACCAACGCTAAATAATTGCCCAAGAGTGTAACAGTGTAGCAACACACAGGCGGTAGTTCTTTCCCCTGATGGTGAAACAGATGCTTTTGAGATACTGGCTGGCGTACTACAAGGCGACACCCTGGCGCCGTACCTCTTCATTATCTTCATTGATTATGTAATGAGAACCGCAATTGGGGAAGATCGTTCCGACTTTGGCTTCACAGTGACACCAAGAAAGAGTCGAAGACGACCTGCAGAAGTTTTAACAGACATGGACTTCGCAGATAATATTGCTCTGTTGTCAAACACATTTCATCAAGCCCAGAACTTGCTGTCCCGAGTCGAACGTGCGGCAGCTGCAGTTGGTCTTCAAATGAACGCATCAAAAACCAAGTTAATGACCTACAACACTGCCAGTAGCATAGCACTGTCTACCAGCAATGGGAGCCATCTAGAACAAGTTAACGATTTCCAGTATTTGGGCCCATGGGTAGATGACACAGAACAGGACTTCAAAATCCGAAAAGCACTAGCCTGGAAAGCGTGTAATAAAATGCGCACACTCTGGAGATCAAAGCTACCTATACCCATAAAGATAAAATTCTTCAGGGCTGCTGTAGAAAGCATACTACTTTATAGAGCAGAAGGATGGAGACTGACCGAAAAAACATGAGGCAAGACTTGATGGGTGCTACACAAGACTACTGACGATGGTAAAGAATCTAAACTGGAAAAATCATCCTACCAGAGAAGAAATATACAAAGATCTACCAAAGATATCAGAAGTTGTCACAGGTTGCCGACTGAACTTTGCAGCGAACTGTGCAAGGCGTGGTAATGAACCTGTTTCCGGATTGGTGTTCTGCGATCCACCTCAAGGAACACGTGCCCAAAGAAGACCAAGGCTTACCTATCCAAAGCTTGCTATGCCAAGATGCTGGCATTGAACAACAGGAGCTACAAAAACTGATGTTGGACCGGGTGCAGTGGCGCAAATTCATTATGGCTTCCGACTGTGGTCTACCAAAGTATGTAAAGTAAACCTCAAAGTGTGCTTTTTTAAATTGATACAAAGTCCAGGAAAATTGATTCAAAGAAATATATGCAAGCGATCAAATGGTAATATACATCGTTATGTGATGTGCTTTTTACCGATATAGAAATAGATCGGTATGTCATGCGACCGACTAATTTGATTTCCTAAAGGCAAATTCCATCGTGACATGCGTGACTTTTGCATGAACGGTTTTTTCTAAGAACAGCTAGTAAATTTTATCTACTGGTAATACTACGGAAACATGCCTATATGTTATAGTAAATATTCCATATAGGATGCAAAAAGTGAAAAATTTAATCTAACTCAATCACTGTCTTTAAAATGGGGACACAAAGTGTGTGTGACAGGCGTGACCTAAACCTGAGACGAGTATACCAAAGAGATAAGCAGCAACACATCAGTGTTTTGTTACGCAGTCTTCCATGTCTGTTTCTCTTTTATGATGGTAATTATCAAACCAGGCAGCGATACCACTGATCTGTTTGATAGACACGTATGGCTGCACCGTGAGCCACATACGGCAGCTATCAATTAAAAGTTCTAATACTAATAATTAACCCGAATTTGTGCTGTGTTGAGTGATTTTGTGCTTTAATTCATCATTAAACCACCACAACTCCATATTTGCAAGCTGTTCAGTTCACATATTCAAACATTTTACTAAGTCATAAATACATTAATTTTCGTACGTTATTAGCCAATTTGTCAAAATTCTATCCCTTTTTACAGAAAATTTACAGAAAAAGCATATCTTTGCCAAAAAATAGTCCTTCTTGTATTTCAATTCATTTTGAATCAATAAAAAGAGAATGTATATTGAGATATTCAGTGCATGTTATTCTTATCCAAGAATGCACTGAGTACACTTTAATGTAAATCTTTCACATCACAAAGGTACAAATATGGGCCAAAAATGGGTTTTTATATACAGGCGTTCTTTGATTCATTAATGACTATGATCTATGGTACTGAACTCCATTCAGATGTTTTGAAGATTCACATGCACATGTTGTCGCCAGCCATTTGACAAATCGCGCCTCAGTTAAGACCTCAAGGTTGATAACAAACTGAGGTTGAATATTGATTAATTCTTGTTGACTAGACGGGGAAATACCTAATTAGCATTATAATACCGAAAAGGACATGGCTCGCTCTGGACGACTGCATAACAAAACACTGATGTGTTGCTGCTTATCTCTTTGGTATAATTGTCTCAGCCTAAACTGACACTTCCTTTTCCAAAATGTGGTTCAATGCTGAATTCAATCTCTTTCCCATGGGAGATTTGATTCCTGTTTATGTTGTAGTATATCTCCTTGGGGGAAACAATCAGGAAGCATTTCGCTTTTGGAGCTGTAGCTCTTAACTTGGGGAATGCAGACTAAATCATTTCGTGATTGGCGTGGCATTTGAGCACACTTAATAAAAACTTGATCATTGAATCTGTTGTTAAATAACTTCTTTATTTATGATTATGATTTATTTTTAACAGATAACAACCGGCAAATTCGACAATGTCCTTAAGAAGTAAAATCAACATAAATATCTTGGATATACTTCTTTTCAAAAAAAATGTAACCCCTTCTGGCTCTCGTATATCAGTTCGGCGGAACTCACAATTCGGATACGTATCTGAATTTGGATACCCACATATGAAAATTCTGATACTCGTATCAGAATTAGGATATAGAGGGGTATCCGAATTCTGATACGCCTGTCGGTGCACAGGTAACAAATCGAAAGCGCAAGCTGGAAAGTATGCAGAACATCTTTCTTACATCTACGATAAATGTATCTGTGAAAATGTCATTTCCATCTGTCCAATTCCAGCGGAAAAGCTTTTAACATGTCCTGATCACAGAAAGCCAAATAATTTGGCCAAACTTTGTTAGATTTAGATGATAGATGTTGAAAATGTTATTGACCTTTGCGCGGCGAAGCTGAATATTTATTTCAGCTGATATCCCGTTTCAGCTGTTTTTAATCCAAATTCAGATACGGGTATCAGAATTTTGATACGGGGTTTTCTATATTCAGATACATATCCGAATTGTGAGTTCCGCCGAACTGATATTACTCCTTGCCGATTTTACAAGAAATTGTCAATTCAAAGCAAATCTGAGCATAATTACTTTTATCGAAAATTAACTGTATATCCATTATCCATCAAGGTGCAGTATTGTATCTATAGGCAGAATTACACAGTTCTTGGGGAAAAAATGAATAGAGTATTGCCATTGAATGGGAACATCTTGTCAAAAAGACACAATCCTGCAGCTCACTCCCATTATCAATGTCCATGACATTAGGGAATATTTTGCTTTTCAAAATAAATACTTTTCTTTTGAATTATACACTTCAATTTAATAAGATATATTGGTGAGAAGGCTTATGATGTTATTATGTTGTTAATCTTCATTTTCATTTTAGATATTACTTCCCAGAGCTAGAAATAGTGACAGGCGTGACCACATAATATCATAGGGTAGAATCGTGACAGGCGTGACCGATTTTGAGATGTAATAGTGGAGAGATAAGCAATCACTGAATATTTGTAAATTGCTTCGCAGATTAAAACTCCATGATAGAAGATAGATATTGATGTTTCACCAAAACATGACCGTTTAATAAATCACAGCAAAAACTTTTCATGATTTTGTGACAGAAGTGACATCTGAAAACGACAAATTCCAACAACACACTAAAAAGCGGCAAGTATTCATTACAAATTTTGTTACATTACAAATAAGAAACAATCAAAGAAACTTAATATTCTGATTTTAGCTTACGTCCTGGTTTATTTTAGCGTTTTTAAGACACCTCAAATAGGGTATGAATCGTCACTATACATTATGTTGGGTATTTTGAGGTGCGGCTTATAAACTAGTGCGGCTTATACGACGATGGTTGAATCTTATTTTAAGATTTTTCCGGGTACGCGGCTTATATTCCGGGCGGCTTATATTCCGGAACTTACGGTACTCGGCTATTGATTACCATTTACTACTAAAACATGATTGTACTATAGAGCACAGACACTGAGGCTTCTTATACACTAACTAGGAAAAATAACAGATGTTTTTCTCTGTTTCAGTACCAAATCACTTTTTATCGTAGATGCAAGAAAGACTTTCTGCATATTCCAATTTGAGGGTAAAATGTTACTAAGGCAACATCCAACTTATACCAGTCATAAAATAAGTTCTATTTGCTTTATGGAAAAAAACAAAAGTAGTTCCTGAGACCTTGATTTCTTTACTTTGAACTCAGGTATTACTTTTTTGTCAGAATTGAACTTGAAAAAATCATATATGTGATATAAGGTCATGGAATTAGCCTCAACTATCGACATGAATGGAATTTACCTAGTCCATCACGGCCGTCTCTTCCATCACGTCCATCTTTGCCTGGCGCCCCCTGGAGGAAATACTTCATAATTGTTGCATCTGAAGAATAGCGAAAGGCTGCATAGTCTGACTCAGATTCGTTATGACCTGTAACAAAATCAAAATCGAATTGTTGGAGAGTTTCAAGTGAAAAAATCATGAAAAGAGTCGTCATTTATATAATGTATATCAACATCTTCTCTCAAGATTTCAATGCAATTTGCATTATTCGATCAGATCACAAATGATCGGCGCCGCAGGCTCAATTTATAAGTGAGAAGTCCAGTATTTTGATATGTCATTTCATATAATGACCTTATACAATAACCATTCATTGGTATTATGTGTCATAATATTTGCAAATTTGAAAATCTGCACACCCGTACTGTTCAATGATTAATAGAGCTGCGACCACAATTATAATCAACGATTTTGTTTTTAATTACACAATTTAAAAATACTTCAAATATTTGCATTGGATGTTTGTGTCTACTATTTGAGATACCTGCTTCTAATTTCTGTAAGGCTTTGCTTCAGTGGTTTTGAGAAATAGATCAACTGGCATGAAATTTCCATAAAAGTGTGTACATGAGAAAGCTTGGGGAATTACCTTACTGTTTACGTACCCTTTAAGGCTACAGTCCCTAAAAACGTCTCGCTCGGCTGAATGTCATGTTTACTGCAAGTTTTTACCTACTTACACCTATCAGAATATCACAATTTTGGCGTACATATTGAATAGAGTCTCTAGTTTATACACGGAACTTTACTAGTGATTTCACGTCCATTATCAAGGTCAAAAGATGCCTAAAGACTATTTCGAAAAAGTTGACCCTTTTTCGCCGAAACCTCATAATTTCATGATGTTTGAACAATTCGACTGGTTTCAAATTTTGACAGACTGTAGGCTTGATACTTCTTATTGAATTACAAACAATATTTTATAAATATGCTGAGTTGATTTTGAATGATAATGTAACAAACCCGCGTTGTTTTGCCCGAAAATCCGGACGTGAATTACGACTCTGAGTTTGCCCTGTTTGAGCTGTGAATTGCCTGTTTGAGCTGTGAATTGCCTGTTTTTTAAAACAGGTAATACTTAAAAGTATCAACATCATCTACATTTTGTCTGATATACGCATCCACATAATTTACTTACAAACTGAGCATTCCGGTGAGGAAACAATTGCAATTTTTATGTAAACAAAAGAAAAATACGACATTCTAATGTTTATGTTTTAGATTTTAGTTCATAATCTCAACGCTGCCTTGAGAGCTCAGTGGTAGATCTCTCGCTTCGTAATGAATGACTAACTCAAGCCATAATCCATGGTGCGAGTCCTCGCAAAGGCAGTGGAAACTATTTATCTATTCATGATTGAAAAATAGTTAGGATTCACATTTTTCTGAGCATATGGATTTCTCGTACCCTTAAGGCAAATATTTTTCGTAGTAAGGTAATTCCCCGAATACGATGCGAGGTACTACGTGACAGAATCCAATTAACACCCGTAGCCTCGCAATGATAAAACTAACATGACTTCACCACTGTTTGATGGGATCATTTATTAATGTTTCGACAAAAATGCGCTGTAACAATAAATACAGGCCCCTAAAAGTGTTTAAATTAGTTCTGGAATTAGGTGTTGAACTGTAATATTTGTTTCCATAACTTAATTACTCATTTTATCTCAATAAATGGTCATTTTGAATCAAAATACATCATTTTAGCCCATATTTTGAAGTGTCATTATTGGTGGCGCTATTCATTTTTTGAAATTAATTATATGCATATTGCATAAATTAAATATTTGTTGTGTGAATTTTACATGAATAAAATTTGTTTTTGGTCTCCTTTACCTTATCCAAGTGGCATATGTCAAAACTAGGGGTCGTAGATTCTTAAAACCTGGAAACTTGATTTATTGAAATAGCGCCACCAATAATGTGCCTTTAGCTATAAATGGCTATATATTATTAGTGATCAAACAGTGGTGACTTTGAGGTAAAACTTCTTTTGTGCTTGGTAATATATCATTGTACCTGTAATTGTACATTGCTGGAAGTTTTATGTACAACGAAATAAAGAGGAAAACATGATCTCTTGCCGATTACTTGGTACTTAGTTTGCCGCCCGGGGTGTGCTATGATTAGAAACAAGAAACCAATTTATCTTTCTCAGAAGTCAATCTTGTTTTTAATTTGGACCAACGGAGGCCAACATAGTTGATTTAAGGATATCACATTGTTTCGTTAGGTTCCAAATACTTCCGTGATCTCATCGTGAACCTTTGTTCCTTTACGGCAGCCAATGTCGCTACCAGCATTCACCTGTCGTTAAGGTGTCGTTGAAGGTCGTTATTATCCGTCAGCAAATCTTGATTTTTTTTTATTTTTAAACAATGTAATTCCACTTCAAGTATAGGGAGCGTTAATTGTGTATAGTTTAGCCATGTTAGCTGTTTAATAATGTCCCATAGATTTCAATCAGATCTTAATTATGCAGAACTAATCATCATTAAATCATCATTAAATTACAACTCCGTGTGTGTGTAACGTCCCTTCTGACAATTAAAATGTTCTGGTGTATCTATTATTGGTGTCACGACCCTGCTAATTTTAAATAAAAGAAAAAAAGGCTGAAAACATGGTCGGCCTCCAAACAAAATTTTCGTTACCAAACATTTGGTCGTGACGTCACCAAATGTTTGCCATCGATTTTGAAGTATGAATCCATCTGCTCAGAAAAATGTTAATCCTAACTATTTTTTAACCCTCGTCTAACCAGGGGAGACGAGGCTTAAAAAAAAAGGGGGGGGGGGGAAAACAGGGGGGGGGGTGGCAACCCGCCGACATTTTTGACAATTTTAAATCGCCATTTTGTAAACAATACGCATGCTATGAGGCTGAAACTTGCAGGGCATGTTAGAATTGTCATTTCCCTTCATTATATGCAAAAAACCTGGTGAAATTCCGTTATTTAGAAAAAAGTTGATTTTGGTGGCCATTTTTGCCAAAAGTCCGATTTTTCCGATTTTCGACCTTTATGACGCCATAATTACGTAACGCCTATGCTGATTTTTGTGATCTTGGTATCGTTGGATAGGGGATGACAATACTTATCTAATGATAGCAAAACCAAGTTTATAGGGGGTTCTGTTCCAAAAATTTAGGGGGGTTGCAACAACCCCCCCCCCCTTGGTTAGACGTGTTACAAAAAAAGCCTTGGTTAGACGAAGGTTAACCATGAAAAGATAAATAGTTTCTACTGCCTTTGCGGGGACTCGAACCATGGATTGCGGCAGGGAATAGTCATGCATTACGAAGTGAGGGATCTACCGATGAGCTATCAAGGCAGCGTTTAGATCGTGAACTAAAATCTAAAACATAAATATTAGAATGCTTCTTTTGTTTACATAAAAATGACAATTTTTGCCTGATTGGAATGCTCAACTTGTAAGTAAATTATGCAAATGCGTATATCAGACAAGATGTAGATAATGTATATAGTTAAAACAGGCAATTCATAGCTCAAACAGGGCGAACTCAGAGTCGTAATACACGCCCGGATTTTCGGGCAAAACAACGCGGGTTTGTTGCATTATCATTCAAAATCAACTCAGCATATTTATAAAATATTGTTTGTAATTCAATAAGAAGTATCAAGCCTACAATCTGTCAAAATTTGAAACCAGTCGAATTGTTCGAACATCATGAAATTATGAGGTTTCGGCGAAAATGGGTCTACTTTCTCGAAGAAGTCTTTAGGCGTCATTTTGACCTTGATAATGGACATGAAATTACTAGTAAAGTTCTATGAATAAACTAAAGACTTCATTTAATATGTAATATCAAAATTATGATATTCTGATAGGTGTTAGTAGGTAAAGACTTGCATTGAACATGAAGCGAGGCGTTTTTAAGGACTGTAGCCTTAAGAACCCTCATTTGCGTACGGTCAGATGTTAACAAATCAAATGCTTCTGGATTATTCAGATCACATGCTTTCATTTGCAGTAGAAAACAATTGGATTAACTCTATACTTAAGAGCTACAAGAACTGAATAGTAGAGAATCAAATGGCCATACAAGTTTCCGTTTGAACAAGGAGTTCGTCCGGGAAGTCAGACAGGGCAAAAGTAAAGGGTGAAAGATGCACTAGATGAAAGGTCGGGTAGCATTGTAAAACAAACATAGAATATCTGCTATGTTAAAACGGAGGTGTGTGATATATCAATATCTATTTGCGGGACCCCTCTGAAACGAGGTATTTGGACATAACAGGGCGTCTAACCCAGGGGTAGAATATTGTAGATGTTTGGGAAATAGTTAACGAAAGTTATTGAGGCTCTTCATTATACATACGTTTCATCTATTTTTTTTTTCTACAGTGGACTTTCATCAAAGCTGCATGTGGTTCTGGACATGAAAAGAGAAGGGGTCCTGTTGCTGATTTCATGTACTTCGGCATATATGTGATGGCTCACCCCGAAAAGGATGACTTTGCGGATGATATCAATTTTGATTTTATCATTTCATCTGTTACAGCATTTTCTAAGCTTTAATATAACACGTTGTTTGTTGAAATTGATCAAGATGATCAAATTTTACAACAGAAAATCTGCTAGGAATTATTATTATCTTCTTTTTTTTTGCTGCCTATTTTCGTCAGTTTCTCGAAAAGTGTTCTGTCGCAAAGCCCCCCTTTTCGGGGTGTGTCATCACATATGGGCGAACTACATTAAATACGCGTACTAGCATTCGCAATCCGGCATTTTAAAATTGGCAAAATTGATAAAAACGTATTGAAGGGCAATTTGTTTGGTCAATATTTTGTTCTAATTATAAAGTTAGGTTTATTTAAAGATGCTCTGATGCCATTTTTGATCTCTATATTAATTTGGTAGGATTTAACGGGCTTTTCTTATTTTGCGCTTGATTCTGGTGATACAAAATTCGGCTGTCAGTGATAGGGGGCGTTATTACTTCAGCGTCCAGTATCTTGAAATGTTTGCCTTGATGGTGTTCTTTTATCATCATTTTGTGTTAGAAGAGATCATAATCATTTGAGAAAAGGCAGAGATGAAGCAACCAGTTGCTTTATTATTGAGTTTTCGGGTGTTTTAGGAAGCCATTTTGTACAGTAAGTTAATGGGAAGCTATTTTGTGGTGTGTCGCCTGCATTTCTGAACGCAAATTTAGGGATACATTTTACGTGTATCGCAATACGTTGATCCTGGGTTTCCCAACCGGAAATCAACCTTTACCGAAATGTAATCCCACAATGCACTGATAAAGCATAACGATGTACGTGAAATGGATGCGCACTACCATCCATCCCAAACAACAATTCAAATTACCCGCTGTCATGTATATGGATTGCAGGAGCTTATGTCACGGCTTATTAGTTTTACAGGCAAAACTGTGTTTGGGCCACTGAGCTATAAACCTGGAGAGGAGAAATTGGGTTTTTACGTAGGTCGCCTCGCCGCCATCTTGTGTATACCCTCATACCTTATCCATTTTTGAGGTCCGTGTCTCGCTATTAATATTCAAATTTCATTTAATCTAATGTTATTTTTCAATTTTATTTTATTTTCTAAAATGACACTAGGTCCTAGTGGGGCTCGAACCAACAGTACAGAGAAAATTGTGAATATTGATATGAGTCGACGCCTTAACCAATCAAGCCACCGGGGGAACTTGAAATTCTTGCGAGACATTTGCGTTCTAATTCTATTCATGTGATAGATCTAAACACACATGTGCGATATCATTTTATTGTTTGATACCAGAACTGTGAAGATTAGACTCCGGGATTAGACAAATCATAATAAGTGCAATTATAGACTTATTGATTTAATCAGTAGTCACTTGAGTGGGACCATTTAACTGCTGAAATAATCATTTTGAAGACATATGAAAATACAAAATTATTGTGTGGATATGTTTTGATAATTTGGAAAGCTTTATTTCCGTATAATGTGGTGCTAAACCTGGGAGTAAAATAACTAAATAACTAAATAACTTTAGTTATTTTACTCCCAGCTAAAACAGAAAAACTTCTACTTTTAGTTTTTTCAGAGTAAAGTATGTTTATTATTAGACACTTCAGGTGATTTTCAAATTTTGAATCAGATTGCCTCAAATGATTTTTTGATGGAAGCAGGTGATCTAAAGAATCCAAACCCGTTTGAATTTTTCAAATCCGACCTTCCGTTGCAAAGTTATGAAGGTTTTTGTATCGTTAATTTAACTAATTTTGGAGAACGCAGGATAGGGGAAAACAACGTTCTCCTGCCAAGTAATGGGTAAATGAAGTATCTATTATTATATAATGATTTAAATAAGGAGACCAACAATAGAACTAATTCCATCATCGTTCCGTATCATTGGACATAACCACTTGAAAGCCACTTCACCATGGATCCGTTAATGGATAGTTGATTTACATACTCTATTGATCGATATTGTCCCAGTCGTCAGAGGCTCCAAAAGGAACAGGGAATAACCCAATAGATAGACTTAATCGGTAATAGTAGTGGCGCTTGACAATTGCAATTAGTATGGGTGGGCCGTATGGCGTTTTGTTTATTAAGATGCAGGGCTTTTAGAGGGTGATCAAATGGCTGATGCTTCCGGTGCTTAGTGTGGTCCTATACCTTAAATACTGTAACAGCCCCTCCAGTGTATAGCTCAGTGGTTTGGGCTAAAATTTCGGTAAAGAAATTCCGTTAGCAAACAAGCTTCGGTTTCGACTTTACCTTACCTTATATTGATCAAATAAATCACAAAAGTAACGTCACAAAATTAAACATAATTATATAACTCCAAATCCGTTGGGGTTCACATGTGAATACCACTTCTTCTTGTTAAGAACTTATTTTTTGTACAGTTATTCGTATCCTATTTAATACTGATCGAAGTTTTTTTCTGGTCACGTGTTGTTATTTATGACCAAATATGGTAGTTTACGGACGGGGTTTACGGATCGTTAATATTTATTGACAGGCTAGTAAAGCCGGTGTCTCGTTAATATTTACAGTGGCAATGGCCTGTCCTCCACCGCTTGCAAAATTCGGCTGTCAGTGATAGGGGGCGTTATTACTTCAGCGTCCAGTATCTTGAAAATTTTGCCTTGATGGTGTACTTTTATCATCATTTTGTGTTAGAAGAGATCATAATCATCTGAGAAAAGGCAGAGTTGAAGCAACCAGTTGCTTTATTATTTAGTTTTCGGGTGTTTTTAGGAAGCCATTTTGTACAGTAAGTCAATGGGAAGCTAATTTGTGGTGTGTCGCCTGCATTTAAGTGCACTATACCGCTCATATTCTACCATTTATTCCCCCATCCTTATATGAGAAGCAAGTAAGTCGAGGGGAAGATGAAAGATGACCTCAAATGGCCATTCCATATTTACTAAACCCGAAATGTCCCAGATCATAGATTTTAACTATATAGTTCGGTTGTCGGGTCAAGAAAGATTTTAGTTGTATAAAATTGCGTGATAAAATCGAGTTTAACTTTTTTAAAATTGGTTTATATATCAATTCGAACATAAAACAATAACATTTTGAAAATACATGTCTCCTGCATGGCACACTACACTAAATAACTAGCATTCGCAATCCGGCATTGCTAAAATCGGCAAAATTGACTGCCCTTCTCAAATAAGGACTTCAAAACGTATGGAAGGGCAATATGTTAAATTTGGTCAATATTTTGTTTTACTTATAAAGTTAGGTATTTAAAGATGCTCTGATGCCATTTTTGATCTCCAGATTAAATTGGTAAAGGTTTTCCTTATTTTGCGCTTGATTCTGGTAAGGCGGCGTCGACGTCTTTTGCAAGCTGCTATTGATTTATTATTGGGGACGACATTTTCCTTTTTGCTGACTAATTGCAATGTGAATGAGACAGATCACACCGCGCTGGAAGGTTAATATCTAGAAATGTTTTTCGCGGTGTTTAATTCTATATTTTAGGCAATATTTGTCATAATGAAACCACTTCCGGTTTCAAATACGGAAAAAATCGACGGACTGATTTTTTCATGTTTTATTTTTTTACGAAGAAAGTAAAACATTAAATAATGAAAAAATTCCTAAATTAAGTTTGCAGAACTTACAAATAAATGATTAACGGATAATATGCTGAAAATATAATGTCACTCTTCAAATGTTGAATTTTATTTTCATTCACTTCACTTCAATCTTTTCGCCATTTTCTAAGATGTCTATGGAAAATGAACCGAAAAAATCTCAAAATTTGGTCTGTGCAACATATTAAAGATGGGAAATTCAGATAAAATACGATGTCTATTTTCAATTCAGACACAGAATAAAATGATGCACAGACTAGTTTTCTTTTAATCTGAACATTTTAAAGACATATCCATTCGGGATTTTTCGATTACTTACCATGTGGTCTGATCGTCCCTTTTCGTCTAAACTCGCTTCTTGTCGTATTACAATTAATAGCATTTTGCAACAAAAAAATGACCTTGTGTCACGCCTATATTCTTACACGGACTTTAATATGATTATAATACCATCAATACCATGGTAGGAACGAAAGCCTTCGATTTTGAAAATTATATCGGCTCGTGAAATCCATTAACACCACTGATGCAATTTCACGCATCCGTAATTAAGCATAGCCTAAACAGGCAAGGGGGTATACATTTTTTTCATTGCGGGCTGTCAGCAAAATAGTCAAGTCAAGGATTATATAATCATATTATTAATGGATGATATTATCTCAAACAAAGTATTTATGTTGTAATAAAAAATAACAACAAGGCGAGTTCTAGACATAATATGAAACATGCATTGATACGACTAAAATATGGTCTCTAAAATGAATAAATGGTGTCATAATATTCGAAAGAAAAGAAAATGCAACATCATGAGTCAAATTTGGACCATTTTTTTTAGTGCAATCATATGCCTATTAAAACATTTAATATGCCATTGTCTTTTGTAGGTTTTATGGTCCCAGGATACCCCCCCCCCCCGGGTGGGATACAACAATGGTACAATGAGTATAGGAAGGTGCAGTAGATAATTCAGCCCATAGGACTACATTGCAGAGTTGTGCGAGTTCCCCCTTGGGTTCCGATCATTCCCAGGGCAAGGGTCATGAATCGATAGAAGAAAGCTGAAGAATATTGGACCATTTATCAGGTTTAGAGAAATACCGGGAGAAGCTTCCAGGGCGGTGTGGAGACAGATGGTCACCTGTGGTTAGTTCAGCTCTGGTGGTTGGATATAGCAGTCACGCATATGTTAATGCTTCCTGCTTAAATGTTGTTTGATATTGAAGTTTATAATTGGAAACCTTCATTATGCTGAGTGATTATTTGCATATTTAATGTTCTACCATGACAGCATTTCATTAATCAGGCTTTCTATCAGCCAAACTTAAACATGTCATCGCTGCCCGGTCTTACAGGTAAAATATCCCTTGTTTCCTTTTGAGAAGAGTGTCAATAGTTCTGAAGTGTTGATGCAAACTCCAATGCCTTGTAGTATCAGATTTGGCCCTTTTTATCAATACACCTTAAGGGTGTTTCTTGTAAATAATGCTAACGAGTGGGTAGCACTTAAGTTCGATAAAAGCCGGGTCTTCTTCTTAAAACCTGTCGAATTCGGAAACCTTGTTTCTAAGTTGTCATAGGGTAGATACCTGGGGATATGCAACCTTTTCTTAAAACTTTTTTTCATATTCTTGATTTGTATTGGTGATATCACATTTAATTTGAAGTGGGTCCCACATCAAAATTTGTATATTAACACACGCACTTCTTGAAAAGGTACATGCATATTCACAGACTAAAGTAAAAGTATCAAGCTATAAACTTAAAATACCTTGACTTAAGGGGACGGTCCATATACAACAACGAGATGCTAGAATGTCTTTTCACTGGAAGATTTTGCCAATTCCATGTAAAAATGGACATGAGAAAAAAAAATGAAAAAAGTCTGTAACTTCACATTCCAAAATGCTACGGACAAATTTCAAATGAAAGGTATGTGTGTGCTCTTTTAAATAAGTCTATATATTCTTTAAACATTTGATCAATATTTTCTATAACATTTCTTTAAAAAAGCATTTTTGGGTCAAATTTTGTGATTTTCTTCAGAAAAAGTAGATTTTTTAAATTCAAATTTTCATCCTACTTACAGCTGTTTACTTAAACTTTCTAGCAAAATATGTAAATTAATGTTCAAATTTACACCAGTGGTTGTGTCCTTTGTTTAAACTGTTCAGACCTTTACGCTTCATCGCACAAAATATTAGCATTTTCGAGTCTTTCTGTAACGTTCTTCCGTAACAGTGACATGTTTTTTTATTCGCATCCGTCTTAAACCTACAAAACCAATTTAGTTCATTTTAAGGTGGATACAAATATTCACAAAACAGCAATGATTGCAGAAAGTCAAGTTGAAATATTATTTACTCGAAAATTCCACAGCAACATGCAAACAAAGTCCGAGGTGAAAAGTCATGCCCATTTTGGCGTCCTTTCGTAACGGACCTAATTAGCATGCATAACTCCATAACGAAAAACAGTTTTAGTCACATTTTAAGTCACTCAAGCTTCTTAGGTTCAACAACATAATTATATATGACATTTGGTCATTCAGTAAGGTCAAGACATTTTGACAGGGTGTGTTTGAAAGTTAACAATTGCTTCTGAATGTCCTTCCGTAACGATGGAATTGGCCATTTTGCATACTTACGGTCAGCAGTTTATCACAATACGATACGCACATACGATGTACACTCACTAAAATATGTTTCCATTTTGACTCTTGATTTGTGTTTTGGAACATCTTCAAAATGCCATCAACAGGTTTAATAAAAAAGCTGACGCATTTTTTTTCCCGTAATATCAAAAATTTATGCCGTTTAGATTATTGAAAATTGTTCAGATATTACCAGATTGTATGACAAATACTTATGAAGGAATTACAAATGATAAATCAGACTTCCGATGCTATAGCAACATAAGAGTAACGGAAACATAAAATACTCCATGGAAACAGCAACTTTTAGTACTACATTTTTTAGTCAAGCGCTTTTAACGATGAAACGCTGTTCAAAAAAACAACAACAGTGAAATGTTTCAATTTTTATTCCATAATACCTATCTTGACCGCAAGCGTGTGAAATTTGAATAAGATCAGATGATTCGAACTACAAAAAAAGGCATTTTGAACTAAAGTCGCCAAATATTAACTAGGGTTGCACCGATTTATCGGTAACCGATATATCGGGACTGATATTTGCCTTATCGGTTTTGAATTGGTATCAGTAAAAAACACCAAATTACCGATACTATCAACCGATAATTAATTAATTAGTTAGCTAGTTACTAATTAGCATAAAGTAATTTTTCGAGGGCGCTGTCCAAATTTGTTTTGCCCATAAAATCGAAACCGAACATTTCTTCTTTTTTTTTCAATTTTATTTTTGCAAGGTGCAACTTTGAGCAAAATTTCATGTAAAATTCCTTTGGGAACACGGTTTTTGACGGGAAAATTGTTGATGCGACACGAAATTTTTTCGGCTGCCATTTTGAAACAGTTCATCCGTTTTTTATTTTTGTTTCTGTATTTTGGTCCTTATTACATGCTTTATCATTGACCAGACTTTCAATGTAAATTCATACCGAGAGGGTGTTTTTTTAAGGGGGAACCCCCCCCCCCCCCTTGGGCACAAACAGGTGGGAAATACCTTGGTCACTTAAGTGTTAACTGTTCATAAAATCATTGTATTAAGTATAATGCATTGATGTGTTACTGCATGGTTCTTTTTCAAATCCATAACTTCGTGAAATAATTAATCGGTATCGGTATCGGCCGATAATGTTATCATTTAATCGGTAATCGGTATCGGCCGATAACTTTTACATATATTCGGTAATTGGTATCGGTTCAAAAGCCTTATCGGTGCATCACTATATTAACCGTTTTTAGAATATTCGTATTGTTATTTTTAAGAGGATACTGTGAGTGAAATCAATAGTCAAGACTAATGTATATTTATAGATTCTACTCTCTGTGTATGCAAAAAATGTTATCATGGTTATATATAGTGTGTCATGTATAAGCAGGCAAAATCTTGAAGTTTACATGAAATTCCTCGTCACGATATTCTCGAAGAACAGACACCTTAATGATAGGAATGGATAGTGAGACTACACCGACATCAGTACAAGGCTAGTAATGATAAGAAATATATACGTCCAACCAAAAGAAAGAGTTGGATTCTCGGAAGATGGAAGTGTTCTCACGCAATTTGAAGGGCTCCCGCCCCTCACAACCCCCCCCCCCCCCCCCCCCCCCCCCCCCCCCCTCTGGTTACGCCACTGCCAGTACGAAGGCAGACATGTTGGTTTCACACCATTAGGATGTGAACAGATGGTGCAATGCATGACCTTGGACAGAGAAGCCGGAAAAATGCTGAAGGTACCAGGCTGAACGGTGCAATTAGGACTATGTTAATACAGCAGCAACAGACAGTGGAAAATTCAGACTTTCCCCGGCGTTTGCACATTTCGTCCCAATTTTTTCCGGCAACAAATCCATTTTCGTACACCCAAAATAAATTTAAGTCGATTTTAAAACTAAACCTGATAAGCAAAAATTAAAAAAAAAAAAAAAAGGTTTTAAGCGTTTTCAGCACATCTCTTGACACGATTTTCCCCATATTTCCTGTCTACCAGCTGCTATCTCGTTTTTCTTGTCCTTCCTGATTTTTTCCTGCTTGCTGTCCCAATTTCCCGCTCGATTTTTTGTGGGGGGGCAGTCTGCCACCCCCCCCCCTCTTCAGCCCCGTGGTGGCTAGGTCACTGGCAACAGATGACTCAAACAAATGATGGTGATGATCAGTTGGAACGTCATCGCGAATATAATACTTGAATACGGTGGATGTCTGAGGCTGGATGTGCCCTAATGAATCTGTATGATTTTACGTTTATAAGGGTTGATGACATCCATTTTCACTTGGCATGATCGAAAAAAACTTTTTGTATCATATTTGGCAAGTTTAACATGATAGTAATGAAATGAGAATCCAAAACCAGTAAACAATTAACCAGAAATGTGTTTTTTAGCCCAATTAACGAAAACATCGTCAGCTGTGTC
The DNA here is from genome assembly GCA_000969725.1 of Ophiothrix spiculata. NCBI lineage: Eukaryota > Metazoa > Echinodermata > Ophiuroidea > Amphilepidida > Ophiotrichidae > Ophiothrix > Ophiothrix spiculata. Next base: position 17,219 of record JXSR01S073871.1, on the reverse strand, counting down.
TTCAGTTAGTTTACCGTTTCTTGGCAACATCAACTATGATTGACAATCGCGAAATACTGAACCGTGAGCTCTGCTTTGTATAAAATCGACAGAAAAGCCACTACCCCGAGGGAGATATCTCCTTAACTCATCATTGTAACAGAAATGTATTCAGCTATTTTGACACCCCTTTTTAAACATCTTTTTTTTTTTAATGTCAGCCATCCCTACCCATATTTTTGGTCAAAGAAAGGTAAATAAGGAAAGAGTAAAGCTCTGTTAATGTGCTGAAATAATAATTCTGATATTGTGCTTTTCTTTTATGTTTTTTTTTTTCTGGTCACATATTTGTGTTTCAAGTTTTAACAACCTTGTTTGTTGATTTATTTAATTTTTTTGCCTTTCAGTTGTAAGGTGACGGGAAAAATCTACCTTTTTGTGTCTAGTGTACCTTTTTGTATCTAACAGGAAGTAGATTTTAGTTTACCCTAGTTCTAGAGACTCCGGTAGAGACTCCACTGGACCCTTTAACATTTTAGTCATTCCTTTTAAATGTGAGAACCCCGATACAACATTATTATTCAACTCTAATAGCTTCATTAGTTTCATACTGTGTTGAACATGTTGAAATCAAATTACACAAAATTAATCGTGAGGTCAAGATAATACTTAGGTCACATTTAGTCGGCCGATCCAAAACCACAAACACACAAGCGTTATTATATACCCTTGAATGGATGATGCCCAGAAAATATCCCTAAACCCGGCACTTTCTCTGATCTTTACATTACTTGTTATTTGTGTGATCATTGCTATGAACTCGTAAAACTCTGAAGTCGATAGTGCTTAGCCATAGCTCAGCCGACTACTCTTTCTGAAATGTGACCGTATCATAAACAGCACACAGGCGCTAGCTTTTGAAATGACAATGCAACGTAGTAACAAGGACACAATTATAATTTTAGAGCCGCACTATTGGAACTTATTGGGCGGATAATTACTCAAATGTTCACTGGCAAAACTGAGAGCTACTGGGTTTACATTAGAGCAACAACGGAATACTGGATATCTCAAACCTGAAAGTTTAGGATTTATTACTTATATTTACAGCTGATGTAAGTAGAATATGATATAAAACATGTTTCGTTATTTCCGTTTTGTTTTTAGTTATGTTTTGAACATGAATGTCGGGAACAAAAGATGAATCTGAGCAATTCGTCGGTCGCATCACATACCGATCTATTTCAAAATCGGTAAAAAGCACATCGCATACCGATCTATATTACCATATTAGTTTTTATTTGATCTCTGACAAATAATTCCTTTATTCAATTTTCCTGGATTTGGTATTATTATAATAAGCACACTTTTATGTTTAAAATTTGCTCAAAAGATTTGATATATTGTTTAACCAACAATAATTTATATGATACTAAAGTTATAGATAAGTATTTGAAAACATTATTTACGCAAATAGATCACTTTAGAAATAGACCGGTATGTGATGAGGCCGACGAATTTTATACTTTGAAGCATCAAAACGCCATGTTCTATTTTCACTTCAAAATTTCGAACTTTGTCAGCAAAAATGGCTCTTTTTGACAATAAATTAATCTTTGAATGATACGTAAAATGTATATACGGTTAGCGAAGGAAGGTGGGAACTCTTTTTTTTTTAACTCAATAACCAATTATGACACTATTTAGGTGAATTTGGAAGCCTTTTCAAGCAACGGAAATTATGCATGTAAAGAAACATGCTTTAGCTCCGACATTCATTGATCCCACGACCATTTATTGGCATTGCACATTTCAAAAGTCATGCGTACTTCCATTGCTACTCTCTGTGGATCAACCTACCAAAATTTCAGCAAAGTGATTAAAATGTTGCAATTATGACAAAATAGCGTTAACGTTTTCGAAGTAAACTGTTGACGTCATTTTGAAGTTGATCGTTATTATACAGGGTGTCCAAAAATTAACTACCCATTTTTAAATGCTTATAGCTTTTAAACCAGGATTCGCATGGCAACTATAGACATATGTATTGATAGAGGAAACTTGTATAATTCTGTTGGTACCAAACATTATGCAATCAGTAAACTTCTAAGATAGCAAGAAGGTCTGAAAGTTCAAAGTGGTTGAGCCAATATACCATACAGTGTTGATACTCTTCTGCCACTTCACTATGATGACATGACACCTCATACAGCTAAAAAGTTTAGAATGGCTTTATTAATTAACTTTTTCATAAAAAATTATATTGCTTAAGACAAAGAAACCCTAGCCCTTTCGCTCCGATGATTTAAGTCTGCTCAATTAATTTTTTGAGTTATCTGAAGGACAGTACATCCCGACACCGTGGACTATTCCTGACCTGATACAGAACATCACCAGTGGAAACAGGAAGATCAAGAAGAACGCATACACAAACGTCCAGAGCTTTGTCGTTAGAGTAAAATAATTTTTTGAAATCTGCAAGGAGGCCATCTTGAACATATTCTGAAATACTAGGCAGCTTAATCTGGATAAGGAGGTAATTTGATATGTCCCTGTGAGTGTAACTTTGAATGTGTAATAAGGGGTAATGCTGTTGTGTACCATATAAAGATGAGCATAAAGCGAGAGTTACGCTTTGACAAATTAAAAACATTTTAATGAGCATTATGTAATTATTAAGACAAAACCACAATCAAAAATCTTTGAATTAACATTGTAAAAGCTGTTTCGCTGAATTGGTCATTAAAATGATCATGAATGATTCTCCTGTCTTCAAAGATTGATTCCTCCTCTACATGTGACCCGCACATTTGTTTTTCTTCTCAGTATGAAAGTAGGCTTTTTACGTTTGATGCAATTTACGTTGAAAATGCTTTTCAAAAGTGGCAATTATATCATGTTTGGTACCAAATTAATTCTACAAGTTTCCTCTATCAATGCATATGTCTATGGTTGCCATGCGAATCCTGGTTTTAAAGTTATAAGCATTTAAAAATGGGTAGTTAATTTTTGGACACCCTGTATATAAACTAGAGACTCTATTCCGTATGTACACCAAAAATTGTGATGATCAAACATTTTTAAATTTGCCAAAACTTACAGTAAACATGACGTTCCGCTCTATTGCGCATCACAAAGGACTATAGCCTTAAAGAATTTTAACATTTGGTCATATAACTACAGCAATGCACGTCTACAGTATACAAATGAGCAAACTACATCCATGTAGGGTGAAGAGCTCCTGAATTTCCCTGCTGATGAAAAATAAACCAAGTACTATCTTCTTTGATTAGTGATCATTACAGTAAATTCTAATTATAATCATGCGAGATGATGGCTTCTTATTCTGGATTATAGCATAATGGAGGATCGCGATCCTTAATTTACTGTTAGAGTTATTTTCCGAAGCAAAATTTAAGAAATTATTACCTTTGGTGTATAAATTATTTTCTAATTCAGTCAACGTTGTGTAAGATTATGATTTACTAATTTATTTTCAGTCAACGTTGCTCTCATAGACGCTTAAAAATTATTTTGGTAAACGATTTGAAACGGGATCTATATTTAGGTTACTGATATAAATATTATAACGAAGCAAATGCAACAATATTTAAGACATTGCTTTAAAAAGAAAAAAAATATTGTGTACAAACAGGCCTTAATGATATTTGATCCGATAAGTTCACCGTGCACCCTGTATCGTCAATCGACTTCCGTGCCATTTTCCGAATTGATTTTAACACTGTCTCAGTGTGCAAGGGATAGCCAATCTCAATTTTGGGTATGTAGTATAAACTAAAATGTAAATTGATCAAAAACCATGAGTTAGATCTTTTAGAGAATCCTGCATATATTACCCACTATAACGGGATATAAATAGGTCTAGTCTCTTTTTTGTTCATAGTAAAAAGGTCTGAGAAGGATTTAAATCGCCTAATTTGCGAATGTTGTGTCGACTCCTTTATATTTAGTCACGCTAAGGCCAAATTAAATCAATAATTTATCTCAAAGCTCCCGCGCGCGTTAGTTTTATCGTTTCCATCAAAATCCGAAAATGATATTTTAAATCTGTTTTTATTTGTTCCCCGAAACTGAAAAAAAAAAAACCTCGAAATCCGAAGCAAAATGTTAGTGTTTCCCACGGTTTCGAAAACAATCGCAGCAGTCTTTACATAGGTAAACCGTTATGGAGTTAACTGGACAGCAGATTCGGCACGATCGTGTCAGCGATGATCATGTTGCAGAATTCAACATCGACCATTTACAGGACAGCGTGAATGTAAGATGTAGGACTTCTATCACACAAGAAAAAAAAATAAAAAAACAATATAAATAAATAAAAATAAAACCGCATTTTGCATTGGGTTTTCATGAGTAGAAGAGCTTTGAGACAAACTATTTATTTTATTTGGCCTAATTCAATACTTGGCTAATTATATATATAACTTACTTGACAAAATTTAAGCTTTTGGATAGATAAGCACTTTAGATTAAGGGACACCAGCGTTGAGTAAATAAAACATAAATATGACCTTGAACATGTTCTTCAAAGTCAAAATGAAAATGGCTTGACTTTATAATATAATGTAATTGCCTATCCCGTTATTTCTGCCTTATTCACAACACATTATGAGTAGTAGTATAAATAGATCATTTTGGTTTTTTTATAATTTGTTATACATAAAACCTCGAGCATTGTACAATGAAATGTCATCAGGCACGTTAACTTTTAAGTCGTATTATTTTAACCATTACTAGGCTACTAGTCTGAAACGGATCCTGTCACCTAGTACCTAGTTTTATTCAGGGGAATATGGGGACGGTCCTTTTTCAGTGGGCGAGACGGATGGATGTCATGTTTACTGCAAGTTTGCCCACATGGAGAGTAGATATTTTAGATTTATACATGAACTTTGAATAGTGATTTTACGTTCATAAACAAATTCAACATGGCGTCAAGATTTTCGGGCTAATTTGTGCATTCGTACAACTTACATGTTATTTGAGCATTTCATCAAGGCAAAAATATATATTTTAATGTAAACAAAAGAAAAATACGCCACTGTTAATGTGTACGAGGGTTATTCAATACATTTCTGGCCTGAGGTAAAATGAGATCTATGCAGTTTTGATTAATAGTTATGCATATAGTTACACTTGATTAAGAAATATTTGATATTTGCCTTAAAAGGGTACTTAAACAGTTACAAATAAAGGGGCTGTCAGATTATTGTTAAACACTGAAATTTGGCGGTATCCGAACATCAAAATTGGCTCAAATCTGAACTTCCCTTCCAGCGGGGTCCTACATGATATTTGAGGGGTTATTTTTCGCTGAATCGTTGCGAATTACACACTCCTGATCTTTATTTGATATTTTGGCACCATCTATCATGTGATAATCCCCCCCCCCCCTCCATGGTTACCAACGCGAACACTTAAAAATCACTTTACCATCATTTTAAGTATTTTCTATTACCCGTGTGTGCCATACATATATAGAGAGAAGCTTAGACATAATTAAGGCGACACTAAACTGATCAGGGTTGTGATTTTCTAGACTTTTTCCCCAATTGGCTTGAAACTTGGCAGGAATGTATACAATTGAGGGGTTATTGTGCAATATTTTGCTGCGATGCCGTGGTAACTGCGGCCATCTTGGATTTTTATTGATCACCTTGCGCGCAAGTTTTCTCAAAAACGGTAAAACGCATAATAAGCACCAAATATGTCAGAGGGATATGTCAATATGTTTGTTCATTCATGCGTAACGGTTTGCATAATGTTAGTAATTTGCGCGGTTTTGGAAATTTAATGGGAAAACAAGTCGTTACCATGGTTGCGGTTAATTTATCAAAATTTAGTTCTAAGAAAGTTTAGATATATGTGTAAACAACAATCACACCAAGTTTCGTATCAATCGAATATACCGTTATGAAGAAAACGTGCGCGCACCATTGTTACATGACGAAATAAGAATTCCGAGAAAATCGCATTTTAAAAATACGTGTAATATTCATATTGTGATAAAATGCGGTCATTTATATAGGAAAATTCTGAATTCCAACGATATCCTGGTGACTTTTGAACCAAATGTCTGATTGACTTCATTTAAAGTTCTTAAGAAAGAAAAAAGTATATTTTTTTATATTCTTAAGAAACCTCAATATGTGTCTTTTACCAATAATTCCCCTATTTTATCAGTTTAGTTCTGCCTTAACTTAAAGAATCACCCCTCATGAGCTTAATATTGTTTCTATTGTTATATATATTCAAGGCAATTCAAAACTAAATCGTCCATGGAAAAATACAGTTTTGCAGAAAAAAACGTAGAACTTACCATTAACATTTGCCAGCAAGCAAATAAGTATAACACCACAAGTTCTACCAGAAAACAGCAAATTTCTGCTGAAACCCATATTGAACCATGAGTTTGGATGAGATTCAAGATATAACGCAGTTACCGAACGCAGAAGTAATACACAGACGGGATGTAGAGGTGTTAAGTTGCATTGCCTTCTATGAAATACATGATGGTATCAGATAGGTTTTAAAAAGGGCTTGGTTCGATGGAAAACAGAAACAATAGAGGGCTTTCTTCTTCTTAAGGCTACTGTCCTAATGACGGCGGAATGTCATGTTTACTTCAAATTTGTGCCTACTTACGCATGGTCTAAAATAAGGTTTTTACACCATACACGAACCTTTACTAGCGATTTCACTTAAATGAACAAGTTAAAATAGCAGCAACAGACTACTTCAAAAATCTTAACACCATTTTTCCCCGAAGCCATGAGCTTCAAAGTTCACAATGTTCGGTCAATTTGATTTTCTTTTTGATTTTGACAGACAGTTTTAATTTAAAAATAATTTAATAATAATAATAATAATGTATGGTATGTGTTGTTGATTTTGACTTATATTGTAGTTGGGGCTCAATCCATGGTCCCGTTCTCGGGTCAAGTAGCAGAAGTTTTGAAAGTAGTTTTCTATAGATTTTAGGATGCTAAATCTGAATTTTTGTGTCAAACCTCTGGAAAAGGTGGGAAATTTGCGCTAGAGGGCGTTATTCAAAATGGCCGCAAAAATCCTAAATTATGACAAAATAACGTGATAAAATGACCAATAACATAGAAATGTATCTTCAAATACAGCTAGAATTAAGATCTAAGATTATATTTCAACATAAAATGTACGAATAAGAAACAAAAAAATTATGACAACGATCTTTAGAGGGCGCTGTTTCCTAAATGGCCGCCAAAATTCCACATAATAAACACATTGCCAAGTAATAGGCTCAAAACAAACACATATCTATTTCATTACAACTAATCGGGAGATATATGATTATATTAACATAATTATACAGACCATTTTTTTTTATTTTTTTTTTTGAAGACTCAGCATTATAATTAACCAATTAATAGACATTTGTCCCTGGAGGGCGTTTTTCTTTCAAAATGGTCGATAAAATCCCATAACATTACCAATTTCATAATTTCATGATCCAAAACAAGTACATTTTCACTATTTTAAAACAAATATTAGAATTACTGATTATTACTTGATCGTAGAAAATAAGAAACAACAACAAAAATTAATTAGAAAAAAGTGGCTCCTAAAGGGTAATTATTTTTTGGGCAAACTTTGCATCGATAATCTGAAATTAGACCAGACTTCGTAGTTATTCTTTTCTGATCATCCGTCAAACCAATATGTTGATTTCTTTGCTGACGTTTTCCCGCTTTACAGGATAGGTATTATATTTTGTCGTGTTCTAATTCTTTGATGGTTATAGTAGAAGGACTTTCATTCTGGTTTTCGTTACTTTCAATTGATACCCCTTTTCCTTTACTTTTCGACTCGATGCATTGATTTATTTCTCGAATTTTAATCGCTTTTTGAGATAGGTCCAATATGCGATTGTCAGTTGAAACTTTTTTGGCTATAATTTGTCCATTTATCGTCTTGGGAAGGTAACGTTTGCGTAAGTGCATCTGATGTCTTCGTACATGACGCTTGAGTCGGTCAAATGAACTTAAGTTCATCTTGCAATAACGGCATACGTATGGGCGATTTCCCTAGTACAGGTGATTGCATTCGAAATAAAGATGTCATAAATCTGTAAAAGAAAAACAACAAAAATCCAAAATTATCAAGCAAGAGGGCAAGTATTAAAGGAATGGGGTGAGCGGGTTAACGCAGCAGTAGTTCCCTCGCTTTGCACCAATGAGGTCCCTGGTTTGATTCCTGGCACGGCGCTTTAAGAGCATTTGGTTTTCAGTCCATACTCGCTTTAACGGGGTTTCCCTCCGGGTATTCCGGTCTTCTTCTTGCATTCAAAACTGAATTTAAAAAAGATCGTGGAGCCCGGTTGAAGATTAGCTTCTTTTATCTTAGGAGCACTAGTCTTCAAATTTAATTGGCGGTTATTTGCCCTGAACCGCCAGTTCTGTCCGATTGCTATGGTTCTAAGCAATGGCAACCGCCTAGAACCACCGGTTTCGAGAGGTCAGCCGCCGGTTGAGGTTTAGAGCGATCCCTTGTTTGTGTATCATTTGCTTTTGGTTAAGCAAAGAAAAAAGTACAATACAATATATTTACTCCAATCCCAATAGAAATACCAATCCTAGCCATATACCCCAATCATCAGCATAATCTAGACTCACTCTTTTTCCAGTTTATAAAAGCCAATATCACAGACTTGACATTAAATATGGAATATATTTTTGCTGTTGGTTTCCATCTTGAATAACCCACCATATCACTGTATTTACCAATTTTGGAGACTTGTGCTTTCACATGTTTGTAACTACACTTATAAACTTCAAACCAAGGGTACTTTCAAGCTCACTTAAGTGATACTGAGACAATGGGAAACTTGGAGGTACAAATATCTCGGAAAATTAGGTCCAAAGCAGTGCACTGCAATATTAAACAAAAGAAAATGAATTTGCCATATTTTCTTTCATACGTTACCTAGAGATGTGGAACTCTACAGAGTGGATTAACACAATGTTAGTGATACTTTCTGATCAATAGATATTTCCTCTGTTCTCACTGAGAAGCGTACAACGCCATACTCTCCATGGCATGCTTTCCATTTGTTATTGGAGAGTTTTTTCGGGTATCTCAGCCAAAGCACCAAACACTGCCCCACAGAACTCCTTCACCTCGGAGGATCAATATAACATGCTTTTAATCCAACGTGTTTCTTAACCCAAATGTTCTCATAAGGATTAATATCTGAAGATCTTGCCGGGCAAGGAAAGAACTCAACACCCTGATCTTCCAGGTAAGTCCGGATTGTACGAGCACGACAGAGGCAAAAGTTGTCATAGTGGAGCACAAAATTATTTCCGAAGAAGCCTCTAGCCAATGACATTATCAATGCTTCTAGAATGCATCTTTACTGTGGCTCATGGAAGCTGCCTTCCAAGGTGATCAGGACCGATTGTCCACCTGCATGTTAAGCATCCAGAAGAAAATGTTACCTCTTCTGGATACATTTGTTGATATCATGCACGCTTCAGTATGACCCTTCTCTGTACATCTACGGCCCTGATACGTCCATATTGGCAGTATATTTCAAATTTATAGTCTAAGCTCTGAAGACAACGTTATCTCATTGATGGGACTTAAAATGGAAATTGATCTGTAGCTCAGTCAAAGCATCACTGGGAAA
>JXSR01S073870.1:35498-48127 GCA_000969725.1 Ophiothrix spiculata | reverse complement strand
ATATATGTGGTATCTGGCAAAATGAGCAGAAAGTTGCGATTGAAGATTTTGAATAAATGGCTGCTAAAGTAAAAATATGGTGAAAAGAACAAATTTCACTTTTTGACATAAAACGCATTAATGCGTAAGTATTAACCTATACCTCGCGTTATGAAGGTCAATTATGCCAGGAAGTACAGTAATTCACGGGTAATTGTATGCGTTTTGCCATTATACACTATAGTAATCAGTAACTTTGAAATCGATTTGCAACAATTTTTTACCTGATTTTGAGTGGACTGTCTTGTATTTCGATCTCTAAATGAAAATTGTAGAAAAAAGTATGACATATTATCATTCGAAAGCTGAGATTATAGAGAGTTGAAATATTCCATAAACTCAATTTTGAAAATCGCGACTTTCTGCTCATTTTGCCAGAGCACCACTCATATATGAATGTATACATGTAGGGTTGAACATGTAGATTCAATCGATTTTACTCATGTTTTAGGCGATGCATCTTCCAGTCGGATGACGACGTCCTCATTATTTGTGCTGATCAGACTGCCACACTTCCTCTGCTCATGTTTGTATTGATCGTATTCCCAGGGTGGGATACACCTAGCAGCGGTAGAGCTCTAAGAACATGCTTGACAACATGTGCCCTGACTTTAATCTAACAAACGTAGCTAAAGACGGGCCCAGGGGTCACTCATATATTAAAGTGACAGTACGAGTGCCACCGAGCACCTCCGAAATAGGGGTCTTTTGCTGACAAATTTGGTAAAAAAATCAGGTTTTTCAGTGACAAAGTGCAAAAAATGAGGGGTTTGGGGACAAAATTCATTCAAAGTGGGGTCTTTTCTGGTCAAAATTGCCAAAAATTCACTTAAATGTTGATGAATGGTGGGTCTTGGTGTGACAAAGGTTGTTTAGTGATAAGGAATTTAAAAAGACAGGGTCATCATGGTCATTGAGTGACAGTTGGTAAAAAAGGGGCTTTTCGGTGAGAGTTGAGCGAAAAAAGCAGGGTCTCTCAGACTCTTTTGTGGCACATGGCGCGTAACTGAAAGTTCCACACACGTACGGGCCTCGCACCCATTCCGAGTCATGATTTACTGCATATACACCAATTTTGCACTCATGTGGGGTCCTGTTTAATGATTGGTTTGGACCAGCCCTGTAATTTTCAGGTATAAATTCCCAAAAAAATCGTCCAGAAAACCTTTCAGGTCCTGGGTTTAATCAAACATGCAAAACAGAATTTTCTCAATTTGGCCACTCCACTCTTTATTTAGCACTTCTGATTGAGCTTGGTTTGAATTTTCTCCTATCTATTCTAAGTTAACTTTTTGTGATATAGTCTACTTATGTTAAACTCTGATGTCAATAATAAATAGTAAATGATGATTGAAGAAAATAGTATTGCTCTCCATTTTCAAATTGAGGATATTTTGGAATTGTCTGTAATTATATGGCTTAACTCAATATCAGTTCGGCGGAACTCACAATTCGGATACGTATCTGAATTTGGATTGAAAACAGCTGAAACGGGATATCAGCTGAAATGGATATTTAGCTTCGCCGTGCACCAAAGTCAATAACATTATCATCATTTGTCATCTGATTCTAACAAAGTTTTGTCCAAATTATTTTGCTTTCTGTGATCAGGACATGTTTCGAAGCTGTTCCGCTGGAATTGCATAGATGGAAATGGCATTTTCACAGATACATTTATCGTAGATGCAAGAAAGATTTTCTACATGTACTTGCCAGCTTGCGCTATCAATTTAATACCTGCGCAACGACAGGCGTATCAGAATTCGGATACCCCTCCATATCCTTATACTGATACAGGTATCAGAATTTTTTGATACGTGGGTATCCAAATTCAGATACGTATCTAAATTGTGAGTTTCGCCGAACTGATAAAATTAAATACGCTGTGTAAATCATGTGTAACAGAAGCACCAAACAGAAAACAGCAATTTTGACAAACCAGACTTGAGTCCTTTAAGTGTCTGGCATAAAAATGTACTTGATTTCACACTCAATTTACTTTAATAAATTTTGCCTCTGAATTCCACTTTACTTTCCCATCTAATTAATTTAGGAAAGTATTTTCCCCCAAGGTAACAGAAGTATTATTGTTGAAAACATTTAAATTGTAAACAAGCTGCTGTGTTGATATTATATCAAACAAATTTGCTCAACATTTGAAACATTATTTATTTTCAAAATGATGATGTTAATTTGAAGGATGAGAAAACAAAGCTTACATTTGGGGGAATACGAGGGGTATCAAAAAGTTTTAAACTTTGCCCAGATGAAATAGAGCCAGAAACATAATTTTATTATGAGATACTTAAGGCATCTTTGCATAGTCATTGTGCAAAGTAACACATTTCTCCATCACTGACTGTCCACAGACCGTTATTATAGGGATCCTCTGTATTGAAAAAAATCATTTTTTTTTTAATTTTTTCATTTGGTCATGATGTTAAAATGACAATTGACTCAAAATAAAATAACTTCAACACCGAGTTGAGACCAAATAAAATTCCGTGCTAAATTGAACATGTTGCCTCGAATGTTTATTACCGGTTTATTCTTTAAATCCGATCGCAAATATTTGGTGACGTCACAATCAAATATTTGTTAGCAAAAATTGTGTTTGAAGGCCAACTTTGTTTTGACGTTAAGTTCATACATGCAGTTAATTTCCCCAGATAATTTCAAGACCAAACTTGTCCCTTCATCAGTGGGTGGATGTTGTGAGGTGCTGAGATCCAGTGTTTCTAGGTGTTATTCCAGAAGTGGTGTTTTTATTGGTAGATCTTCAAAAGGATATGAACTCTCTCCAATTTATAATTGTTTATTGAGATCTACAAATAAAAACACCACTTCTGGAACAACATCTAGAAACAATGGATCTCAGCACCTCACAACATCCACCCACTGATGAAGGGAGCAGTTTGGTCTTGAAATTATCTGGGAAAATATTCCTGGTGAGTGTAATAGAAGTTTTAATCATCAAGTTTAAATCAATAAGATATTACCCACTGCTGTACAGTAAAGAGTTCATGTTGAAGCATATTTGTTCGACATCAAAATTGGGTACCTTTTTATAAACGGCTGTAACTATTGAATGCATTGGTCAATTTCTACAAACTAAAATTTGTATGAAATCTGATTAGATTTGCTATTTATCAAGTATAAGGTGATAAACATAAACAGTTCTGAAGTAAAAAAATCCTCCGTTGAGTACTTTAATTTGACTCACCCTGTATACTCTTCCATCAGAGCTCATAAATGTTATGGGTCATAGTGTGTATCATTATTTGAGAATCTTCAAACTTGTGGATTATATATGATTGTGAATATTTGATTGATTATTTTATGAATTTGTAACCTTCTAGTTAAATGAAATCTTTGTAAACTAAACAAAGATTCAAAACTTTTAAAATTTTATGACATAAATTAGCAAGTATGGAAAAGTTTGAATTTGAAAAAAATATATATATATATTAGACAAATACTAAATTAAAGGGTTAGAGTAAAACAAATGCTTTCAGTTGAATGTATGGATTTTGATGTATATATAAGTAAATGTAATCCATATGTTTTTCAGATATTTTGATCAAGGATCTATCATTGATGAGGAATAGCTGGCGTATAGGCTTTTCAATGATACAAATAAAATCAGCCATGATATGTGATGACTCACCCCGAAAAGGGGACTTTGCGACAGAAAACTTCTCAAGATACACAGGTGAAAATAGGCAGCAAAAAATAAAGAAAATAATAAGAATTTCCTGCAGATTTTCTGTTGTAAAATTTGATCGCCTTAATCAATTTCATCAAGCAAGGTGTCATTTTAAAGCTTGAAAAGTGCTGCAACAGATGAAATGAAAAAAATAAATTTGATATAATCTTCAAAGTCCCCCCTTTCGGGATGGGTCATCTCATATTTTCTTGAGTGCTCCCTTGCATGTATGTTAATGATTTTCTAATAGTTCAAAACCAAAAGTAGCATTTTTGGGGAAATTTTAATTTCATGATCAGCCATTTTAGGTTGCAAAGAAACCTTTGTATATTCTTGTATTCTAAATTGGAATCTTTCAAATTGGATAGTGTAAGACTATTTATATTAGGCTTTTAAAATGGTACTGTTTTGCCCTCTCATCCCAAAAATTGAAACATGTGGGTTATATTTTTAACCAATTTTTATTCAATATATTGCAAGTCATATTTTGCCCTTAACACTGTTTTTTACCAAAACAAAAAGAAAGAAAAGATCTAATTTGCTCATCACCTGATGGGATAAGTCGCAGTGTTTGTTACAAATTTTGCTATTCATGGGAAGAAAAGGAAAATGGGAAATTTTTGAGACCAAAACAATTTGTGTTTTTGCCTTTATAGTCTCTTCATTAGTCTAGCCTATGAAAATCAGTGAATATCACTTGAATTGAACAAAAAAAAAATGAGATAAAAAGAACAGATTGCGGTGTATGCTAATGATTAGTTCATCACCACATCTCAGTATTAGTCATCAATTGTGCGTTTATTTTTACCATCCTCTCCAATTTTGTTCTGAATGAAAACCTCGCATAAATAACGCATAATAGAGCATTGGAGATAACACATTGATAATGTTAGCTTTACAATGTAAAAACAAATGATATTAATTAGGAGGAAAGTATTGATCATTATGATATCTTTTGTGATGTGCTCATAACAATGTGCCAATATTACTGATTATCGTGAAACAGAATATTTTGCTGAATTTCATTTTCACAAATTTATCAACGTTCCGCTTTTTGAAATTATTATTATAACCATTTGCTTTAGATTGTTATTGAACTATATGTGTTCCATCTTTATTAGCAACAATACATTTTTTATACATTTTTGGGTTATAGTAGAAATTATCGAAATTAAATGCCTGCAAAAATATCTGCCTTTACCTTAAGTAGCTGGGAGATCCCCAATCCATCATCATGCATAATTGTTGCTACTCTATGGCATTGACAATGAGTCATTGTGTATTGTGTATAGCTGACAGACAAAGGATTCTCGCAGTACTCTTGGCTTAAATATCCGCTTTCCTGTTTTCACATAAGGGAAGTCTGGGTCCTTTAAAAAGGGCTCTGTGTTATTTAGGGTTTATCATTACTACCCTATCTAAGCCAGCCTGGAAGTAGTATATTGAAGCAGTGTTTATGCTGAACTCGGGTTAACCGGAATAGGATGTGAGCTGACTGAAATTTGCTGTGGTTTTTTTGCACAGGAGCTATATGCACAAAAGCCTGAGTAGTAGATTATTTAATGCACTCACACTTTACTACCTCGTCTATAGATGGAATTATACATGTGCTTCGACTGTCTGAATGAAAAATAACATTTTGGAGTTGATATTTTATGCTTATCAGAAGCTAACCACCTGATTTTATAATTTTCTTTTTATACTCACAGAAGCTTGGAGATATTATTCCGTCAAGTTCATTGATCGGAATATTGACTTAACATTGTATGCATTAATACATGCCTGGCTGAGTCAGCCCTGTGAATATTATAAACCCTTCGTCTATGTGTGTATATGTGTGTACTTAAGACGGCCAAAACACAAAGACAGTCTACGACCCGTCAACCATTCATAATTTGTCGGCTAATTGCTGGAATATCTGCTTTTAATACGATTTTGACCATCAAGTGCATCCTTAATATTCAACTCAGGATCATTTTTTTAAATTTAGGGGGTTGGTTTTGAAATTTAAAAAATTAAGTGGAAAATCAGCACTGATCGGTGTCTTATTATTGATAAGATTTTGACAGGATCTGTCAGTAATGCATGTAGAGGCAGGATTGTATGGGACCTGACGTGACTTCTGTATGGAGCGACAACGTTTTCAAAAGCTACATTGTTTTTGGGTACAAGTACAGTTCCAGTGATATATGTTTTTCTGATTTCTCTGCTACATCTCTGCTAATTCTTTTGTATATATATTTTTTTCTATGAACTGCCTATGTTGATGTGTACAGTATTGCATTTTCACTTATTAATGGAATTGATTTGCTCCATGCATCAAGACCATCTGAATGAAAAATTTTGCCTGGAGCGAGGTGAAAATCCTCATCGTTAAATATTAACACGATGTGAATATATCTCGCCACATTATTGTACATATTTTGGCAAGCTATGAATAGAATGCCGCATGAATTCCCGAGTTCACACTACTGTGCCTGATTCTGTTATCGGCCAGGCAGGCACCTTGGATGTACGTGACCTTTGACCTGTCTTGGTGGATTTTGTTAATAACGGCATCGCTATGGCTTCTCCGTCTGTCTTTCAGAGTCAGCAGGTACAAAACGATTATGATGAGCAACGCTTGGTGGACAATTACTTTGAGGATGTCATCAACATTGCTGAGATGGAGGCCGAGAGCCTCAAGTGCCAACAAAACGGGTAAGTCCCATCTTTAGTATCTCTCTGGATGTTAATGTCATGTCTTATTGTGCAAGGCCTAGAAAAAAAAAGTTGTTGTGTTGCCCTCAAGTGGAATTTCTGAAAAAATGAGTCTGTCGGTCGCAAAAATTTTTTTTTTTACTATTTTTTATTTTAACAAGCACCTAAATTATGAAATTTGGGTGCATTTTCCACTATTTTCAAAATATTTTCTCATAAAACACCCAATCTGAGCAAAATTGGGTGCTTTTCCAACCCTATCTTTTTTTTTGAATTTTTGAATAGGGTCGGTCGCTGAGGATGAGGGCAACACAACAATTTTTTGTTTTTGGCCTAATCAAGGATAGGACTTCCTAACAAAATGTCCTGATCAAAGTGACGATTTAAACTTTTTTAGAAAAATGAAATATTATCATAAATTTGAATTCTATTAGGAATGTTCAAATAAAGTTTAAAATTATTTTAACAATAATGGAGAATTTTAAAAAAAATTCAGGGATGTTGTTAATTTGAGGAAGTTCCATCCATGATTATATATTGTCTGTGTTTATTTTGAAGGTTCATCTCATGATTTGATTGATTGATTGATTGATTGATTGATTGATTTGATAATCTGATCTGATCAGATTTGTTATCTGATCAGATCAGAATACTGCATTAATGGTTAATGCAAAAATAATATTCAAGTACTCAACATCATGCATAAACCAATTGGTTAAACATTGTATATTTCAAGATAAACACTTACAAAATGTAGATAAAAAAAGAATTTGTCACATAAGTACTGTTAAACATCACAAAATTTAGATTAAAAAAAAATTGTCACATAAGTACTGTTACGATTTTGGTAAAATTATATGCACCAGATAGTTTAAGCCTCCAAAATGTCATAAAATTTTAAACCAGTAAATATCTCTTCTTTTTTTTTACTATTTCTGAATGGATTTTGTTATTGTCTGTTATCTTTAATTAACCTGAATGGAAAAGTCACCTTTAAATTGTATAGAAAAGTATATACTGTAAACGCCAATATTTTCGCGCTCGGCCAATTTAGACCATTATGCGCGTTTTTATTTTCGCGAACATTGGCCGAGTATGTAATATCCTTTGTAACAAATACACATTAATTTTCGCGGTACATTTATTTTTGCGCTAAAACATTTTTGCGCGAAAAGCGAAAATAAATGTAGCGCGAAAAATACCACTTATACAGTATACAAATATTGAATGCCTGAGAGTGCAATAGTACAAAATATATCATGAGGTCAAATTTGGACTTTTCTATTTCACGAGGCGTAGCCAAGTGAAATGGATCAGTCTAAATTTGACCGAATGATATATTTTGTGCTATTGCACTTGCATAGGCATTCAATATTTGTTTTGTATCATGATATCACACAGGTTTGTTTCATGCCATGCAATAGTACAAACTTTTGCATGGCTGAAATCGCTGTAATCATGATATAAAAAAGAATATAATTAATATTTGAAATAGACAGTTGCTGAGAGATACAATTTTCCAAGATGCACATCTGAAATGAAAGTTGAGTACACCCCCCCCCCAAAAAAAAAAAAAAAAAAAAAGGTACAATCTCCAGGGTTTTAGCATGGCAATGGACCTAAGATAACAGAGGGAGCTATGAAATCATGATCTTGGCTTGTTTTTGCCAAGATCTGACTTTGGTTGGCATCTCTTTTTCCATGGAAAATCATAACAATCAAGTTTCAAAATAAACATTAAAATGTTTGCACATATTTAATGTGATAAATATGTGCCAAGCAGCTGTTTCTGATATGTTGTTGAAATGGAAATTTTACCATTGAAATTATTGCTGAATATAATTTATTATATTATTGTGTATACAACAAATTATTTCAACTATTTTGATGGCATATAATAATATAGACTTATTTGCAGAAAGAGTAAATGTAAAAAATAGATAATGAATGTATTAAATGTAGCATAAACAGTGCTATTCTATAATGTTTCTGTATGCATGATTGTCCAAAATGCATAAAAACTATTGCACATGGGAGTTACTTACAGATGGATGCAAGTGATGAAATCTGCCCCACAATGTAAAAACGCAGTATGTGCATTTATAATGCATAGCAGATACTTCCGTTTAACATAAAATTTTACTTAAATTCATTCCCATGCAAAAAAGTTGTATGTACATATGTGTCCATCCAGCTCGTATGAGCAGTAAATGCCAGAAACTTCATTTTGCACTACAGGTGAAAATACATGTCAAGATCGTAATTTGCCGAAATTGATTTTTTGACAGATTCACAATCCTAGTGCTTACTACAAAATACCAGCAAAGTTTCATTTCAAGAAAATGATGGGAAATGTGAAATAAATTTGCATATTTTTAAGACGATCAACAGAAAATATAGAGCTTACTGATCTTTGAATGTGTTTATCTCAGTTATACATTTTACTCCCTGACAACCTTTGACAGACCATAACTTGACTTCTGGAAGTCGTGTGAAGTTCATTAAGGTGTCATTTTAATCCTTAAAGCATGGTCTTTGCAAATAATTGAAAAAGTGAAAATGAAAAGAGCTGGCATTTACTCATGTTTTGGGATGGACGGTCACATATGTTTGATATAGTAGATACTGCCTTAAGTTATGAAAGAGCATTGGTCGTCTTCTCATTTGAGCAGGATTTCTCTAAGAATCATAAAGATAAAAGGAAGTAACTTTCATTATATCTCAAATACACATACTGCGTTGTTACTTTGTTGGGCGGAAATAGCCTGTTAATTTTGTCTAGTTAAAAAATCTTGAGTTCATTACTGATTTTCACCCGCCCATATATATTCTTAAAGGTGTAGCTCCTATTTTACAAGTGTATAATCTACTTTTAACTGATTGACCAGACGACGATGACCATGCTTCTCCACCGTTCATAATTGATTTATATACCTCCGCGGTATCGCTCGTGTAATTTTCATTGTGTTAAAATAGTGCATTGAATAAACTTCAAATTACTTTGCTACTAATGGGGTTCATGCGTGAACCCCAGCGGTTTTGGAATAATACAGTAAATTGTATTACTAAAGGAGCACAGTTGTTATTATTTGAATAAAGGTAAAAATATGAGTTTTGAAATTTTTTCAATATCAATGCGCCAATAGAAAGACACTAATTAAAATGTTCCCCAAATTTGCGTTTTCGAAATCCCTAGTCGATAAATTTAGTAGCTTCTTCTAAATCCCTAGGATCGCAGCCGCCCTTGCCTGTGATTGACCTTGACCTCTGTAAAGAGGCAAAACAAAGTATGCAACCCTGGGGATGAGGCTGTTATGAAAATACATAAGAAATGGAAAATAGGTATACCAATTAACTTTACACTTTTTGCTATATCTCAAAAACTATTTGGAATTTGGAAATGAAATTTTGGATTTACAATCAGAAAAATATGAGCTTCTATTTGACATCAAAAATACAATACTTCCGGTTGAGTCCTGGGGATGAGAATGTGATCAGAACCTACACCTTTAATAACAGTGTTAAACTTGTTTTGGAAGGGATGTATGTAAACTCCACGATTTCATGATTGTTATCCCAAATTGCTGATTTTTACCCAACTTTAAATCCCACACTGCTGATCAGCAAAATGTGTACAAGTTGTCTCATGCATATGTCTGTTGTCTTGTTTTGTCTTGTCTGGTTTGTCTTTGTGCATGTCTTGATTGTGCTACATAATGACATAGAATAGAGTTGATTGTTTCTTGTTCTTAAACCTTTTTCTGAATTATGTTCAAAGTAGTGATTTTTTTAGATGTCAAATTATCTTAATTCTTTTGCAAGTTGACTTGAATTTAGTTGAACCTTGTTTCCTTGAATTAAAAGCATGAAAGTTATGTTTTGTTTTTATGTGGACATGACACTGCATTATCATTTTAGTGCTTGTATATTTTGTAATGTGCTTTTACTGTAAATGAGCAGATCTACTCATGTGAGCAGTGCTGTTATTTGTTGTTTAAGTGCCACTTTGCTTTTTCTTAAGGGAATGTAGTTTGGTAGGTTCACTATATAGAGCAAGTTTTCAGATAAAGATGAATTTTGATGGAAAGTGTTACATAATATATGATTTAAAATTGACAATAGAGTTATGTTTTTAGAGCGTCATTTCGTAATTGGAAATTTTGGAAACTTATGAAAAATGTAAGCCTACTTTTTGAAATGTAAATCAAAATGGAGACTTGGAGATACGAAATTGGTGTTGCATACTTTCATCTGCTAGTAACTTACAGCAAGTCCATGGAGAGCAACAATAATAGCACCAATATAGATGTTTTCAATATGCATTAAGCCATTAGGCCAAAAAAAAATTTGTTTGGTTGTCCTCTACAACTTTTTTTGAGCAAGTGCGGGCGGGAGGATTTTTTTTTTTTTTAGATTTTTTTTTCAAATGTAAGTCAAAGTTTCACCAAATTATGACCTCTATAAAGATGCAAATAAGTCTACTGTACCAAAAAATCTCTTTATACAAGTTTAAAAACAGTATTAAAATAGAAACAAAATGAAAACAACAACTTAAAAAATATTTTCAAAAAATCAAAATTCTCGAAGAAAAAAACAAATTTTGGAAATCTGAAAATTAGGCGCAGTATACTTTTGAACAGTAAAAACTTTTTTCCAGGATCGAAAAATAGGGGCGAGCGATCGAGGACAAACAAACAACCTTTTGGCCTTATACATTTTGTAGCAGAAGTTTGGTTCTTATCCTGATCAGGTTGGGGGTTAAGCTTAGACAAACATCGATCTGAATGCCCACTATTGATGAATTGGAAGCTTACTGTTGATTTACTGTATTCACTTTGAAATTTAAACTGTGTGAGAAATATCAATGGAGTTTATTCTAATTGTAAACATATTCAGTAGTTTTTTGAGGTATAATAATTGTACATTGACCTTCTATGGTAAAGTTATTTTATTATTATTTTTCAAAATGCCCTTAAACAGTATGTATTTTAAATGACCAACATAACCACAAAATTTAATTCTTCAAAATGTAACTACACTTTTAAGTGCTTATACTGATATTCAGTATTTTTATAAATGTGACAAAATATTTATTTATTTATTTTTGACTGATTGGTTTATAATTGGTAGATATAGATGTCCTCCAAACGATTTAACCGTAAGTTTTATTATTTTTCCATTATGGTCATTTTTGAATTGGATTCGGGATCCCAAATTTAATTCCACAGTATAGGAAAGTACATGTGAGCATTTGGTGTATACACCTCATGACAAAACAAGTTCAGAGAAAATATATGCATGTGGATGTCGGATTCTTCATTTGAAACTGTTTTAGCTCAAATCTATTTTTGAACTTAACCAAATCTTATGATATTTGCTTTAAAAGCATATCAAATATGGGTTAAATGAGTCAAGTATAATTTTTGACATTCCTTTTAAGATAAACAGTCGACAAAAAGAGAGTAAATTTTAATTCAAAATCTGTTGAATGCAAAAAAGGACAAAAATCTTGACTTTTACAAAATGGACAATATACCTTTAAGTTTTGAATGCAGAATAAAGCAAAGCCTGCCAATACCACCAACTGAATTCTGAATACAATGAACTTAGAAAAAAGGGGTATACACAATGCATTTTAAAGGCAAAGAAAAGCAAAGAACTTCACAATTGCTTGAAATTTAGTAATCAAGGGCATTCTATGCACCCAGACAGTATCCAATAAAAGCCTTTGGCAAACAGGGGGGGGATGGGTAACCAAATTTAATGGGGTCAAGTTTTCATCGTAGGATCAGAAGAGGGAGCAGCTTTGGTTATCTTTGAGGGGTTCAAAGAAATGCTTTCTAGTTTTGTATGTAACAAAGAAAATTTGACTAGATGAAGTTGGTCACTTTTCCTCGCCCTCCCCCCCCCCCAAAAAAAATGTGATCAACTCCAACCTAATGGGTTTTTTTGTAGAGACTTTCAAGATGGCCACCAACAGTGGCGGCACCAGCATCTCATTTGTGGGGGGGGCAAATGAGGGCCAAAAATTATAAACAAAAATTAATGCGCGTGTAGCGTCCAAAAAAGTTTGGACCAAAAATTTAATGCGCGTGCAATTTTTTTCTGACAAATTTATTCATTTGGCTTAAAAAATCCTATTTTTGGCTAAAATAATGATATTAAATAGTAAATTCGCGCAAAC
>JXSR01S073869.1:109947-124294 GCA_000969725.1 Ophiothrix spiculata | reverse complement strand
TCATTTCTATCATAAGCTTCATCAAGATCACTCACACCATCTTCGGTATTATCTGCAGTCTCTGCTACTAAATCAGTTGGTATACCATCAGTAGGTATATTTTCACTTAATATATCATCATCAGTAAAATTTGACAATCTAGTAGCAGAGTTGGTCTGATAAGCTTCATCCAAATCAGAAGTACTATGTATAGTCTCTGTCGCCATACTTGTCAGTACATCATCAGTGCATATATCATCAGTAGATATATCATCACAAGGAACATTTGACGTAGTAGTAGCAGAGTCTATTTGATAAGAAGTATCCCTGCTGTATAATCCACTATCAACATCCACATCCTCCACATCACCACCTTGGCATTCACTGCTCATCTCCTCCATGTTCCAAATTCACTCCACCGTTGCCGTGGTTAAGCTTAAACAGAATTTTCATCCATCTTGAAAGAGGCAATTCACTCCACCATTGCCACGGTTAAGCTTAAACAGAATTTTCATCCATCTTGAAAAGGCCAATTTACTCCACTGTTGCCGTGGTTAAGCTTAAACAGAATTTTCATCCATCTTGAAATAGCCAGTCTATTACTGCGCTATCGTTACAATGTAGCTAGTTTTTTATTCATTAGACTCCATTGCTTCCTTAGCATCTGTTGAGTGAGTGAGTGGTAATTGAAACAATAGTTCTCGGTTCATTGCATACATCCATCACTTTCCCAATATCTTCAACTTATCAATACTAACGATAGATACACAGCTATGGAGCAATTAATACCAATCCTACATGTACATCAGTCACTTAAAAGGGTGGTAATTAATCAACAGCTCCAATGCAATGTATGGTAAAAAGCCAGCGCTGCATCAAAAATCCTTAGCAAATTTTCTTGAAAGAAGAATGTGGCTGTAACTATAAATACATCAATAATGCACCGCGTTTAGAGCTGTGCTTTTTTTCATATGAGTCAGTACTTCGACCATGAATAATGGAACTCTTCAATGTCAATGTTTGTTTACATGCAGCATGTGCAATTGCTATTGTTGCGAGGTCTAATTGAGCATCACTGTTTGGCGCTCGCTGCTATTTGCAATGTACAACATATGTAGCATTTTTGATACAGTTCGCTTCATACGGAGGAATTCATTAATGTACCATGCATTACCCATTCATCAAAATAGCCGCATTTAGTTAATAATATATCACCATTTTGTACGGCTCAATTGCAGGTGGGTATATAGTTACATTTTAATGATCCATTCAAGAAATTCTGATTCAATGTGAAGATATTTCAAATGCAAAAATGATTTTGCGATGGTTCAGAGATGCTGGATGATAATTTTTCGATAAATTCACCGCAATAATTGTCACATAGGAAAAAAATCTTTTGAGAGAATACGATTCCTAAGCAGAGTAAAAGAATTCCACAGCATTTTTCACAATAGTTTTCATCTGGACTGATATGCTATTTAAATCAGGTATTCTCCTTCCATATTTTATTGCAAAATCATCAACAAG
Source organism: Ophiothrix spiculata (assembly GCA_000969725.1). Taxonomy (NCBI): domain Eukaryota; kingdom Metazoa; phylum Echinodermata; class Ophiuroidea; order Amphilepidida; family Ophiotrichidae; genus Ophiothrix; species Ophiothrix spiculata. The sequence continues at coordinate 122,788 of JXSR01S073869.1, read as the reverse complement.
ACATATTTCACCACCTGACATGGTCTTGAGATCAGAAAATATCAGCATCATGATCCATCAAGCATTGCATGGCTGAGACATGTACTGACAAAAAGCTCGACTCTCCGTGTTAGTCGCAATGGCTAAACATGTTCACATACACAAGACTTCCTATCTCAATCATATTCAGCAGTAGCCCCCCAATCAAATTCCCCAAAAGATAACAGTGATAGGCGGTGTTTTATTTTTAAACTTCCGCATCCATATTGATCAGCACCCACTGACAACAATTCAGTCACTCCCAAAGACCAAAAATACTATTATGCCTTCTATTCTTCTCAACCATCAATATTATAGCATCACTACCACAAGCTAAGAATATGCTAATTTCATACTCAAACCCCAAGTTCAATATGTGCATGTGTAATGAACTAAATCTATAATCATAGACTGCCTACTGTCGACTCACATTATTCATCAGTTTCAAAGACAAAGTACTCAATGCTATAGCTAATTAATGTAAACCTCCTGAACTTGACCATGTGGGATGAGAGTACATCATTCATCAATGGAGGACTATTGTTTCATCTTCCTGCACACCTTGTTTGAGAGAGGAAGTGCAGGTGTAAATTCTGCAATATTCATCAATGGTTTTCACACTAAAAATCTACAAAGACCTAAGCTTTTGTAAAAGAAAATTTCATTTATGTGTCATAGTGATTACTGTTTCCTATCAACTCAAGATTTGGAGCTTTTTGTCAAGGAAATACTTCAAAACTCAACAGGTGATTGACCGCCTGGAACTGCAAGCTCTGTCCGGTTGCTATTGTTCTGAACATTGGTACCCGGGTTCCGGGTCCAGGTTTTAAGTACGGTAATCCTTTACATTAGTATTGTAAAATGACCATTTCTTTTTTGCAAATTTGCCTCTTCTTATAAGTTTGAACTTTTGACTGCTTTCCATGATATCAATTGATTTAAAAACAAAGGCTACAGTCACTGGCCTTACATAAATTGGCTTGGAACACCACCGAATCATTGCATTATCTGATATAGGCTACCATTGCCTACTTCAAGAACTTCTGATAACCCGCACCAGAAAATCATCCATTATCCAACAAAGTCATAGACAGGATGCTAAGTAGCTGCTCAGACAATACCTATAGATAGCTTGCCATACAATGGCTAGAAATGAGACCTGGGGTAAAAGATGGGAGAACACTTTAATCGCAGAATCACATACTTAAAGTTAAAGAAAAAGCAAGTACATTTGCACTTTTGAGCGCAACCTTTCACTTTGCATTCTTTCATCAAGACTTAGTCCTTTTAAAATCCGTAAATCAACTGATAATTATGCATCCTTCCTGTCACTAGTCCTATTCAATTTGATTGTGTAAAGACTTTCTGAAAATCTCTTGTGTATGTCATTGAAACAAGATATTTCAACAATTTGATATGGTTTGAACATGTCTGTTCTGAGGCCTATTAGCAAGTGGGATGGATGATAGGATGAACCGCAAATCTGCTATGAGGTTCTCTTTTTATTTCAAAATATAAGCAAAAAGCCAAAAAAATCATGATTCTGCCAGTATTTACTTTAAATTAGTCAAAATACATTTTTTTAAACTTGTAATGTCAAAAGGTCCATTTTATGGCAACAATATGCATAATTTTGATCTGCAGTCCCCTCTCCAAGAAAAAAAAATCGTTTTATGTCTTACAGTCAAAAAATTTTTTGTAAATCCTAGCTACAGGTCTTCAGCTGCCTAATCATGTCAGGTTAAAAATGAAATAAACTAGGCAGATATGTATAATTGTATATATAAAGCCATGCAATCATCAAATAAAATGTATAACTCTTTATTTGATTTAAAAAAAAAAATGATAAGTTTTGTTTTTTAAAAAAAAAATGCAGAAATAAATAAAATTAAAAAAACATTTCAAATGCTTCCATAAGGTTTGAATTCCACATAATATCTGGGCTGGTAATGTATCTTAAGAAATCATATGATACACAGTGTATGTAAGATGTCTATACAACCTGATAAATAATGCAAGCTCATTGCTCAAGTCTGGTTTTGTTTTACAAAACAGCTTGCAGATGATGAAAATGGAAGATGGATGCTGTTATTTTTTTTAAAGAACACGATAAATGATAAATTTACTACTATATTATGTTGAAATACTGGCATAGAAAATGTTTGCTTGGAGAACTTTAAAAAATTTTAAATATATTGTTTTTCATGAAATAAATATTTATTTTTCCCCAATATTTTAGTTCTTTATTTGTGACTTCATAATATGTTTTTATTAACTTTCTTCATCTTTGAAATAATTGATTTACAAATTGGTACGTAATTTGCCTGTTGCTACACGACTGAGAGAGGATCGCAGGCTTTACTGCTTGGTCACACATCATTCTTAGGCTTCTTGTTTTTTCAATCATAGGCATGAAATTTTTTTCATAATTAACTGCATTTGTATGGTTTGTTTCACAATTTTATAAGAACAATGGACCTCCTTAAGGCTAATTAATGATTATGATTAAGATGACTCCAGGATGCAATTATACAAATTAGCAAAATTACATTTCCACTGATTAAACAAAGTTGTAAAGTGTGCAATGCCACATCAGCTATATGTGTCAATGTTTTTTGCATATAAAACTCTTCTGAGAATTTACATTCTGTTATAATTCTGTAAAAAAACCAACATTTTATGTCACAAATATTTATCAAATTTTTACGTTGCACATCCATGCAATTAAAAAGACTTATTGGATTGGATTGTTAAGTTGAGAATTCCATTTTAAATGACCAAGTTTTATGTAATTGCTGCCAGTGCAACCAAATAAATCAAATATTTCAAAAAACTGGCTCTCAAAGGCAAGGGCAGCATAAAAGAGCTCAAAGGGATATCAAAAACACACACAAAAAAATCACAAGAGGTCCAGGGTTCAGGTTTCAATTCGGTCAGGATTTTTTTCCTTCAAATAAATGAAATCTTGGTGATTTGTTTAATTGTTATTAATATTTTAGTATATGATGATTATTTCTCAATGATGTTTTTCCCGATTTATATATTTGAATACGGTTGCGAAGTTCTGGTGCTAGAGTGTATCATTATACCTCTATATTCTCGTTCCAATGACAGTTTGTCATCTCCCAACATTAGATACCATGGATGGTCAAGAAAATATAAAATATGATAACCAAACATACTGGATCCCACCTGTGATAATCTTAGGTGATTTCTTTATGAATTAGTGTCCATTTATCAAACATTGAGGCATAAGCTTACACCTGTCAACACAAAATCAGCAATAATATAGGTCCTACTACAGCCATATTGATGCACCTGGCATGCTCAAAAGCTCAACATAGCTCGTCATGGCAAGCTGTATAATCTCACATATTTCGAAGGAGTTTTTTACTTTATAAATGCTGATGTCTGAATAACAAGGCTGTGCTAGCATCTGCAAATTATGCTACAAGATGCTATAAAAACCTGTAGAAAACACTAAATTTTGAAATGATCATTTTTTAGAGTGGTATTTTAGTGTTAGAACAAGATGTGACTACTCAACAGAGGAAGGGTCTTCAATTTGTTTTTAAATTTTTTGTGCCTGCCATACTATGAAAACCTGGCAATCTTTTTATTTGTTTGGGGTCAAGAACCCACCCATTAGTAATACTACTTTGATGGGAAAAGCAACCAATTTTCCACTCTTTTTTTTTTGCAAATGTTCCAAAATACACCCACTTAGGCAAATTGGACCCTTCCATTTGTGACAAAAACTACCTCATCACTATACCAAAATCTGTGATACCCATCCCAAAGGACAAGAACATATAGGAGGACCCTCCTAGGGCTATACTAGCGTCTTGCCTATTGTCATATTGTAAGCTTTACCCTACCAAATCATCATATGCAATGGAGTTACATATATTTGATAATACAAATTTGGCTGATTTTATTCTGATTATTAGTCATATAAATTAATAGGATTTCATTACATAGTATAGTATCTCTATTCACACTCTTTGGAGTCAGTTTACACAATTAGCTATATGAACGACTATTCCTTTCAAGGTATGATAACAGGATCATTTTAACAACTTGTTTTAGATATCGCAAAAGCATTGCTTCGTGTTTTCTGATCAAAATGGCTAATAATGTGTTCGTTCTAAAATTGAATGATAAATCCATCTTGCAGTCCAATATGGAAATGTATTAAAGGGGATTGGACAAAGTTTTGAAATTTTATTTGTTGATGATTTACACTTCATATGTCAGAAAATAGCAGTCAATTACCAAATATCGGGAACAATTTGATCCAAACCTTCAGAAAATTCAAAAATTTGAATTTTATTTTGTTTGTTGATCTTGGGTATGAGGCTATTCTTTAAATGTATTTCTTGATGCTTTACATCAAGAAAGATCCAAAGATTTGTGTGTAAAACATTCCTTTCACATCATAGATTGCAGAAAAATCAAAAGAAATTTGGAGTTTGCATTAGATCTCCTAAAAAGACCAATTTAAAAAATTTGAATATAGAGGGCAGTATTTATCGTTGTCGACAACGATAATTAAAAAATTAAAGAAAATCTAATATTTTGGTATATAGGGTTTGAATTTGACAATGAAACTTTGCATGCCGTCATTATTACCGCCAATGCTTCAAATGGGGCAAAAAATCTCAAAATGCTTGGGGAAAAGTTTGGGGATGATGCTGAACTTGTCCAATGCCCCTTTAACTAGCTGGTAGTATCAGTTACAGTACTGTATCTTCTGCTTGCTTTCTTGACTATTTTCTGATCATGTAGAATGATAAACGATATTGACTACTATATTACCATGATATTCTTAAACACTTGGGCCCGTATTCCAGAAAGTTGTTTAGCTAAATCAAGGTTTTATTTCTCGTCAACAGCACGACTCATTGACCTGTTCCGCTTGAAAGCTGCAACGGTGAGTATCATTCCTGGACAGTTGATGCTCACTTAAACAATGGTTTAGCTAAACATCTTTCTGGAATACGGGCCTAAACATTTAAATTTCTACTATCTCTAAATTGTGAATTTTATTGTAATAGTACAGTAAATATGAATATTTTCGCACCCGGCTAATTTCGAATCATTTTGTACGATTTGATTTGCGCCCTCATTATAAGTTTTTCATGTGCGCAGTATAGGCCTTAACATAGCATCGTTCGCGGTACATTTATTTTTGCAGTAGATGTATTGAGTGCGACTTTACACAAAAACAAATGTTGCACAAAAACTGTACCATGAAAAATACCACTTATACAGTAAGTGTCAAGGTGCTTTACTTAAAGGGACTGACCTAGATTCTTCCAACAAATTTTTTACCTGCATATTTTTTTACTTGAATCGATAGAACATGTTTATAGTAATATAGCCTACAAGTGGTTTTCCATGATTTCGAGGAATATTGGAGAAAATTGCAATTCTTTACCTACTTTAATTTTTGTCGCCGGCGACAAAAAGTGGTGTGAAAACAGTGTTTCTAGTTTGAAAACTGATAAAAATCTTGTTTCTACACTTGTGATGGCCAAACAAATTATGTTTGATGAAATTGTTTCTCTTTTAATATGTTTTAAATTATTTCCATGAGCTTTGTTTGATCCTTTATCTAGTAAATCCATCTGAGGTACAAAAGTTAGATCTAGGAAACACACCACCATCAAAGAATGATATATTGCAAATTAATTCTCTCTCAATTTGAGCCATTTGTGTGTAAATTTTTGCACTTTTTTGGATGTTGCTATACTTTTAAGCTTTGTTTAGAGCATTTTCATAAATATTTAATTCTAGGTGGAATCTAGGCTAGTCCCTTTAACCCAGTACTTCACTATCTTTACTTATGCGAAAATATGTCTGACCATTCATAATTATACACTTCTTTAATTCATAGAACAAAGTACTAATGCTAACAATGAGCATTTAGGTTTCATATTCTGTTAAAATTGAATCTGGTGTGCATCGCAATTACCTCCTTACAAACATGAAATATTGTCTCTACACTAAAACTAAAATTCCACTAGTCTTGATGTTGCACTACATGTGTTTAATCATTTCCTGCAAGGCATATGGGATGTTTAGAACACTCGTGGCTAATTGATTTGGAAAAATATCATGTTTTAGATCAACAGTATTATGCGCTTGTCTCCTAGAACTGAGTAGTTACAAAAGAGATATCAATTCGGTTTTGAAGTGTTTCATGTATTTCAACTACTGAACATGATCAAAATAACCACAATACTAATTATGCTCCTAGCAGTAAATATTGTTTACTATTGCACTCCCAGGCATTCAATATTTGTATACTAAACAAGCATGACCAAGTTAATTAGACACATATAGGATGTGTCACCAAAATGGGTGGGTTTTTCATACAAAAATCCCCATTTTATATGGTCCCATTTTTGGGCCCTGGAATCCCTATTGTCTTTGTGTCATTGTTTGTTATGAAATGGATGTAAAGTTTTTACCACTGGGCAAGATACCAAACTCTTGGTCTGCCCAGAAATCCTGCAGAAGTAGTCAAATAGTTCAGGTGGTATAGTTATTACTTAGAATAAAGGCAAAATAAACAATATTTTTCTGATAATATGAAAAAATACATCCACGCATACATAAATTATTCAACCATATGCAAGCAACTAAACATAAGAACAGCTACCAACTCTGGCCCGGACTCTGGTCTACATTATCTCTCATCGGTTAAACTAAACCTACAGATTCCTCCAAAAGATGTTAATCTACAACATGGGTACAGTCTCACCATCAGTTACATAGATCTTAACATAAACCTTGGTACAATATGCACATCATGAATATTACATGTAACCTGGGAGTCAATGTCATATACTGGCAGTCACATGAGACACTTTAAGAAATTGAACGCATTAATTATACAGTTTTACAACAGTGAGTAAGACCAACGCATGCTATCTCAGGCATTAATTTGATATTGCAAGTTTCATTTCTGATCATAGGTCACAGTTTATAATCAAAATTCCAATTGCAAGATCTTTATTCAACTAGAAAAAGCTACAAAATGTAATTAAAGCAATACTATAAGATTTTGATCAAAAATGGTTTATAGTAACAACAGCATAAAATGAAGGAATATGCCTATCAAAAAGCTTTTTCAAGAGTATTTTGTCAAAAAATTGTTTTACCACCGAAAAATTGATATAAAGGGTATGCATGCTTTCCTATACTAATACATGCGGAATTAAATTCGGGATCCCGAATTTAATTCAACAAATGGCCATAACAGAAAAACTAAGCATATTTAAGCCAAATAATTTGGAGGGTATCATTATCTACCAAAAACAAACCCAAAAAGCTAAAAAAAAAAATTATGGATGACAGGGGGCGCTTCATTTCTAAAACTTTATAGTATTGCTTTAATGTGATTTTAAACGGATTAGGTAAAATTCAATTCTTTTCTGCAATATTGTGCGATTTTGCATGTTGATCTTGGGTATGAGGCCATTCTTTAAAAATATTTCTTAAGTAACAAAATATTTTGATTTGTAGGAGTTGAAATTGACATTGAAACTTTGCATACTGTCATAAATACAGCTAAACACTTCAAATGATGCCCAAACTTTCAAAATGTTTGGAAAAAGTTTGTGGATGATGTCCAATGCCCCTTTAAATAAAGCTACCATGCAAAAGCACATTCTAGTATCAAAGCTTCTCTTGACTTAACTCATAAAAACAAATTAATTAATGTAATCATTATAGACAATTATGATTAATGAATCATCATTTTCTAATCTAGCAATAAATATATGCGATGACATCACATGCACGGCTAAGGTAGGGGACAGAGTTTCCCATTAAGTTTGAATCATTTTTTGTTTGATATGAGAAAATTTAATTGATAAATACATGTAAATGTTTTATTGGTGAAAAACTAACATTCACTGTATTTGATTAGTGGACAAAACCAATTTAGATTGGATTTAGCAAGTAGATGTTGACTTTCCCAAAACAACAGAATTGTTTTTAAGAAGCATGTTTCAGCTTTTAAGCTGGTGGGGTTTCTCAATCAACTTTATAACTATGGTAAAATTATCAAGTTCTGTACAAATATATGTATTTCTTCAAGCATCTTGAGCTTATTTATAGAATTTTACAGGAGAGGTAAACACACTAATATTTTTTTTTTAAAAGAAGAAAGAAAAAAATTTGAAAATGATTAGAAGAGCGCATTTATTATTAGAGAAAGTATTGCATATTCTAAAAAAACATCATATCTATGCAAAAAAAAACTTTATAAATAATATATATCATGCAATGCTTCAAGAAGATGGCATCAGTGAATTTTTCATGTATTATAAGTCATTGCTACTTAAATAAATAGGTATATCAGTTTCAAAATCCAAGGTACTGCCTGACTATTTGCTCGAGACAAATCTCACCATATTGATATTCAGGTAGACTTTAGTGTGTTTTAAACCTCCTGAATATTTGCCTAGGACAAACGTGAACAGATCTAGCATGAAGGTTACGAGGTACAATTTAGTGTTTTAATCCATCTCATCTCAGGCTTGTCAAACAACTCATGAATATTTGCTCTAGATAAATCTAAGGACGCAGTGAGCCACGTCTGCAGAAAGCCATCAAGCCAGTCAGTCAGTTACCTATATCTAGAGAGACACATGTTACGAGTCGTTCACCGCATCTCATTATTTACACATGCATGAATCGAGGAGAATCTACCGGCCTATGTCTGAACTCTTGAATCCCAATATGGCTTAGCTAACTCTACATCATGTATATCGATATGCTTTTGGAGATTTTCTTGCAAGCTTAAATGCTCACTCATTACACCTCTCTCAAATGCCACCATAGACAATCAGAGTGAAAATGGGACATTTTATATCAACATGCTTTATTCATACAATAGATTTCACATACTTTAATTTCAAAAGGATATGATTTCACAAAATTTTAAATTTACAACTGTGAACAAAATTCATATACGAATTAAATATTTTAAACTGCTAAATTTATGAACCCCTTTGAAGTTTGCAATTTCTGTTTTAAAATTGCAAGCCAAAAATGAATCATCTTAAAAATTCAATGCGTTTAACAGAAGGTGACTACAGTATGCTAATTACTACACTCTACACCTTTTCACAGGTAGTGACAAATTCAGTTCTGCTTCAGACTGTTGTCCCATGTGTGATGGAATGAAGATGACTTAAAGGTACATAGGGATAATTTGGTGATATTGACTTAAGTATCGTTCTTTCTTTTAAATTTGAAAAATCTGAACATCATAATTAAAATATAAAAAAAAGTTAATCACTTATGAGGTCAAAAATGTATAAACAAAGTAAACAAAGTAAACAAATTAGTATAGAAATATATCACTAATGATGATTCTATTTAAATTGATCTCAGTTGTATACATTAAAATCAGAAAGTGTAAATTTTATTTGAACAGTCAATAATTTTCTATTGCTTAAATTCATTTAAATTCATGTTAACCGAGTTGGTCAAACATTGGATAAAGGATTAAATATTGAGCAGTTCATTTTATAAAATTGGTTTCTTTTCTCTAATGCATACATTTTTGTACAGTACAGTAAAAGTTGAACATTTATTCTGAGTCCCTTCACAATCAAAACTTAAAATTCCAAATGTGTTAGTTACCCCATACCATGTATAGCCCAGATATTATATTGAACTCCATTTTGCACAAATGATGGATAAAATTGTATGTCAACCATTAGAAGTAAATATAAGGCATATCTATAGAAAAGTCAAAATTTAAACTTATGATACACTTTTTATATATTGCACACTGCTCTAAAGTATTCTATATCAAAGCTTCTAAAACTTGTGGCGTATGGCCTAAAGTGATTGGCACGTTGACTCTCCAAAAGCAGAATATATAGGAAAAGTGTGTGTTTGGTCCCCCCATCCATTTCTCTCATTAATGCGATGCATTATTAAGAAGAATTGAGAACCCCTGGTATACACGGCTATCTTAAAATGTTCAAGCCTGGTTTAGAAATCCCAAGTTCGGAAATGGAATTTTATTGTATTTATTTGGTTTTGATTGATTAATTTCACATTTACCAGACTGAGACTGTTATAATAGTAATAATCATGTAACCTTAATAAATATGACTACCAAGTCCAATTATGTGTATCTACATCCACAATATGTCAGGTTTATGAGAACAACAGCTGACAAATAATAAACACAATTGATTCATTCATAAATTCATATACAGGTCAAAATACTAACATGTTACAACAACAAATATAAATGAAATTGAATCAATCAATCAATCAATCAATCAATAAGGCCAAGTAAAATAAATTATGTGTTTTACGTATAGACTTTTTAAAAATTTGGTGAGGGAGGTCCATATTATTTATTTTGTTTTCCAAATTTTTTTTCTATGTAAAATCCATACCAATGGCTTTATTGACATATTCCAAAATTGGAGAGGCCCGCCTAATTTTTTGTTATTTCCAAATTGTTGTACCCCTAGCTTGGATAAAGTGTTTTGAATGTGTTTATTAATGATCATCAAACAAGTATCTATTTCCAGTTTCAGAAGTTAGGTTATAGAACAAACCAGGATAAATAATAAAAATACTTCAAAAATCTTGAAAAATTGGGGCGTGCGGGGACGTAAAACACACAATTTATTTTACTTGGCCTAAGATAGATAGATAGATAGATAGATAGATAGATAGATAGATAGATAGATAGATAGATAGATAGTCATATTTTTTTCATGTTGAGCTACAGTACAAAATACCCACTTTGAAAATGTGTATTCTGACAAAATTGTGATGTAGTATTGTAGTTGCACTGAAAATATATGGAAACTTTAATTTACATTTTTTCACTTAAAAAGGGTATTCTGACATGTCACATTTAGAAGTATCATAACTCTACTTCTGGATGTTACATGAATTTGAAACAAGTGTCACTTTAAATCTTTTTGAATCTGCAATAAAACAAAGGGACCGTTGTGGTACGCTGGTCCCCTGCCTCTTATGTCTTCAACAACTCCACACTGACATAAGACGCAGGTATCCGCTAATGAATCTAAGCACTTGATTGGCCCGTGCCCTGAAGGCATTTGTTTTCCGCGTCAAACACACAACATGCGTGGCGCATTGGTGATTGCGCGAATGCTTGTAACGCGTTGTTAAACGCGGGGCGCCATGCAGAGGTCGCGCATGTAAACAACGCCATTTTGTCAACCTCTTCCCCAAAGCCTTCCAATCACGAACGTTTGCCGTGTAGTTTGATAGGGTGAGTGAGCTGTCAAGTTGTGTAATTCTACTGGTCAAAATTCTGACTATTTTGATCAGCCAATACCTGCGGTGATGGGCAGTCTGAACCATATAGTGAAGCGCCCACATCGAGGGTACCAGCGTACCGTTGTGGGTGCATGGTCAAAGAGGACTGTGGTCAAATCATTAAGGAAAAACAAAAATCATGATTAGCTTTCCTACATTTAATTTTTTTCAGGATTTATTTCATTTTCATAATGTTAGCCATAACTTAAATTTGGTTTTTTAAATACTTCATATTAATCAAATAGCTTTGCTAATCATTAATAAGTATTTTTATGGTAATAAACCTCCAGAACTATTACATCAACAATTTTGAAACTCCTCCCCTTTTACAGCATTTAAATTTTAATTGATTTCCACCCATTTTGCACTACAAGACAAATAAAGCAAGATAAACATGACATTTTTTTAAAACTTTGCCTTAGACAGTACCAGATAGTAAACATGTAAAGAAAACAAACATTTGCTTACCTTTTGAGCCTCTGCATGAAGTCGGTCTACTTCTTGCTGATACTGTTGTTCTTTTTCTCCCAACATTATATCCACTTCTTCTGTTAAATCCATAGCAAAAATAAGAATACACAATCAGCCATTATAACACACAGAATCAAAATATTGTAACATCGAGGGTCTATTTAAATTCACAAGTATATATTCCATTCAAATGTTCAGTGCACTGAGTGAAATTATTTCCAGTGGTTTGTTTGGTAAACGGGGTTTTCCTTTAGTATATGAGTCACATGTCAGGGGCCATAATGGTCCAGTGAGTTTGAATGGGAGGAAGCGAAGCTAGTGTGAGTTTCTTACATGTGTGTAAAACAGCTGGGACATCCTATGTATACATATGGAAGGTCACTTAAATTGCTGTGCTTGTGTTTATGTGAAATAGAGGGCAGTATTAAGGAAGTGAGTAATCGTTTAGACAGGTATTATTCATCCATAGCCCAGGGGGAGACTGTTCCCAACAGTGGTTATTTGTTCATGAACTGTAGAGGGTGGTATGACGATTGAGTGAATGGTGATTTTGTGTATGTGTATGTATTCTATTAAGTTTTAATAATAACCATGAAGTGTAATGAACCCATTTATGGTACTAATTTGGTGTGTGAGATATGTAATATCATGGCAACAAGAATACAGCTCTTTATTCTGACATGTTACTCATTATATCTTGCTCGTAGGTAGATATATTCTCTGATAAGGCCCCAAAAAAAATTATGTATGTTTGCCGTCCGCGACCGACCCTAAAAATGCCAAAAATTTGGGTCGCGATTTTAGGTGTGTTTTTTTTCCTTCAAACATGTAAAATATGAAAACTCAATATTTTCGATGTAAAACGTAAAATTTAGCAGTGTGAAGTCACATTTAGTAGTATAAAATGCATATTTCCTCTAAATAATGTCCCACAATTTTTGATTAAGCCCTGCATTGCTTGGTATTCATGATAAATCCATGGAATGACATCATATGTGTAGAGTAAAAAAAAAAA
>JXSR01S073869.1:87032-103268 GCA_000969725.1 Ophiothrix spiculata | reverse complement strand
TCAATCTTCTTTATGTTTTTTGGTGCACTAAGACTTGTAAGTCAATACTGAATATTAAATCTGTGATAGGATAAACAATCCAGGTAGTCGATGATTTTGGTATTTGATCATAGACATCATCTGTAAGAACTCTGTTTAGCCATCATATAAACCTAAGGAACTTGAAAAGGGAATCTGTACTTGCCACCACCTTGATTTCAAGCCGAGTAATTGTACCTCTGGATTTGTTCTGAAACAAGCTTGAAAGCTAGGCAGATCATATGAATCTTGGTTTGATGCATATAGCCTATAGTATAGAAAGCTTGTGCTTTTAATTTCATGCGCAGACTATGGGCGTGTTCACACATAATAGTCATGACTAGTCATGACTGGCTCTAGAGTGAGACAACTTCGCAGTTGCGTTCACACTGGGACACGACTTGCGCGTTAAAACTAGCGGCGCGTCACATTTGGTAACGAGCGACTTTCTATAGACCATATTGATAATTGACATAATCCCACCGTTGATGGGGTAAATCCACAGAATCGGACGGGGAACGGAACTCAGAGCGAGAGCAAGTAGTGTGTTTATCATACTTGGCCTAGTTCTGAGTTCCGATTCCCTGTCCGGTTCTGTGGATTTACCCCATCAACGGCGGGATTATGTCAATTATCGATATGGTCTATTATTGCGTTCACACTGGGAATTTGGTCATGAGCGGCTCACAAGCGAGAATATAATAGTCATGACCAAATTCCTCTGTGTGAACACGCCCTATGTCATTGTTTCCAGCGGTGTTTATTGCGACTTCCGCCAAGCTTTTTGAAGAGTTTTGAGTAGTTTCACATGCATATGATAAATACCAGAGATACAATAACTCGCTCTCGTTCAAGATGGCAGTCATCCCCAAACATGTAAGATAACCACAGCTTGTTTGTAATGAACAATTACATATACTTATGTACCAATAGGAACTAAAATTGCATCAACATGGAACATGTCACTCACCTTTTTGTCTGTCAGCATCAGCCAGAAGTTGTTCTTGAAGTTGCTCCATAGCGCTCTCTACCTCTGCCCTCTGCTTCTCATGCTGTTCCTCAAGTGACTTGGCAATCCTCTCTTCTCCTTCTTTAATCACTCTGGCAATCTCCGCATCATGTTCTTTAGTAACTCTCTCCATCTCTTCACCGTGTTGCTTGGTCACTCTCTCCCTCTCTGCTTCATGCTCTACCTTCAACGCATCGATAGAATCCTTCCTTTGTTTCTCAAGTAACTCTCGATCTTGCTCACGTTGCAATTCATGGGCACTTTGTAAATCAGTAAGCTCTTTCCGATGAGCTTCTTCAAGATCATTTTTGCTTGTATCTATTTCTTTATCTGTATCCATGGCAACAGCTTGAAGCTTATCCTCATACTCAGATTTTATTGTCTCAATTTCTTCAGCATGTTGCTGTTTCATTTCGGCAATTTCCTGATTAAGCTGTTCTTGCAAATCTTCTATATTGCTTTCCAATGAGTCAATTTGATTTTCCAGTTGTTTGATTTGTTCGGTATAATTATTTTTCAATGTTTCTTGTACAGTCTCTAGTTCTTTACGATGTTCAGCCTCAAGCTCATCAGTGACTTTCCTGAATTTAGCCATGTGTTCTTCAACAAGCTCATCTTTCAGCTTTGTCTTTTCATCTTCAAGTTCATCTTTCAGCTTTGTATTTTCTTCTTCATATCTTGCTTTAATGGACTCTGCCAACTGACTTGCATTTTCTATATTTTTCATCTCTTGCATAAGTCCTTCTTCTAAGAGTTCCCTTTCCGCCTGAATTTTTTCTTCATATTCCTCCTTTACGTCAGCAATTTCCTGATCATGTTGTGCTTTCAGATTTTCAATCTCCTTCTGATGTTCTTCTTCCAAGGTATTTCTCAGCTCTTCTACTTCCCTAGCCTGATCTTCATGCAGCGATTCCTGAAGACTTGCTTGTTCATCCTCATGCTTAATCTCCAATTCTTCTCTAAGACGTTCCATCTTATTTTCATGATCTTCCTTCAAGGCATTCATGGCTTCCTCTTGATCTTCAACAAACTTATCCATCATCTGTTGATGATCTTGTACAAACTTCGCCTGCATTTCTTCTAGATCTTGCGCTGCCTGCTGCTGTTGTGTTTCAGTTAATGCAACTATCTCATCCGACATAGTCTTCTTAATCATTTCCAACTGATTGTCATACTGATTCACCAAAGCTTGTTTCATATCACCAACCTCAGGCGCTTCTCCATTTTGCACTCCCTCCCTCAATTCCTGTAATCTCCGTTCCGAATCCTCCAATTGTTTCTGCAAATTGGTGATGTCATTAGCATACTTCTCCTCTATTCGCTTCTCTTCATTTTCTTTCTCTTTTTCATACTTTTCTTCAAGTTCTTGCTTTATTCTATCAACTTTATTTTCCAAATCCTTCACTTGATTCTGTAATTCTTCAATTTGATTATTTGCATCTTCAAGTTGTTGTTTTCTTATCTCAAGTTCCTGTTGTCTACCTTCCTCATCCTTAGCAACTTGTAAAGTAGCATCGCTCAAGACACGTGCTACCTCATCAGCTATACTATCTTCGGCTTCCTCAGCCATTTTCTTCTTCTCATCATCCAATTTCAGTTGAAGATTTTCTAGATCTGTTTTATATTTGTTCTCAAGCTCATCCGTTTTTTCTTTGATCTTATGTTCCAGCTCTTGTTGGATTTTCTGTATTTCGTCCATATGTTTCATCTCCAAATCGTTCTTCAATTGGGACATCTCTTCTTGATATTCCTCTTCCATCTTCTCTCTTTGCTTCTCAATCTGGTCGGCTGTTTCTGCAGCACATCTAAGCCTCAGCTGTGTTATCTCCTTCAGCTTATCCTCTTCAAGGTCTTCTTTCAATTGATCAAGGGCTTCAAGATGATTGGCTTTCAAGTCAGCCGTCTGCATCTGATGTCGCAAATTCAAATCATCTTTCGCCTTCTTAATATCTGTATCATGCTGCAACTCAAATTGTAACTTTAATCTTTCAACCTCTCCTTTATGCTCACTTTGTAATTCAACTTTCAAATTATGCAATCTATCTTCATACTCTTTCTCTAACTTAGATTTCAATTCTTGTCGGAGCTCTTGTTTGACATCTGCCGAGATTTCTAAAAACGTCGGTGGTGATTTCGGCGGGGAGCTATCCACATCTGACAGGTGGGTTAACGTCATCATTGAGTATGGCATATTAGAGCGCCCTGGAGGTAGATGATATGAATCTTCGTCATCGGTACTTCTTGCGCTATCTTTCAACTCTGGACTACTTCCATGGCCTGACTTCAGGTGAGACATCTCCTGTGTCCATCTTTCTTCACTGCTTGCAACCCTTTCTTCAAAATAAGCTCTAAGTTGCTCCAATTCTTGGGCATGATCTTCTTGAAGTTTAGTCCTTTGTTTCGTCAATTCTTCTTGCAAATGTCTGATTTCTTCTTCGTAGTATTCTGGATCTTTCTCACTATAGGATCCCTTTTTGGATGCTAACTCCATGTCGTACTTATTCTGCAGATCAGCATGTGTATTTTTGAGATTGCTTAACTCTTCTATTAGAGCCTTTTCGGTTTGTGATTTGGAAGTTTCAACATCTTGTCGCATTTTGGCTAGTTGGTCATATTCAGCTTGCAGGGAAGCTCTTAGTTGGGTTAGCTCCTCTTGGTGGACCTTTTCCAGATTTTGTCGCATCACTGAAATGACATAAAATATGATTGCAAAATGTAAGTTCTAAGCAACATATCAAAATTTTTTTAACTGTATTTTCAACAAATTATAGTTTGAAAAACATTTTTTAGCCAAATGAAATGAAAAATAGCTTATTATCGAAATCATTAAATTTTCTACAAGGTATGAAATGTTTAACACAACAAATGTGTGAAGTAAACAAGCATATGACCTCGCATAGTATGAAAAACTTTCATTTCACGCGATCACTGGGTCAAACCAATCAAGGCACGCGCAGAGCACTTTTGTTATTGATGCATAATCACACACGTTCTCATCATACGCATCCTGCAGAGTTGATTTATAGGAAACTTAAAGGTGTTGGTTCCTATTTTAAGACGTGTATAATTTACTTTTAGCTGATTGACCTTGACCTCTGAAATGCATAGTGCAAGGTTTCAACCTTAGCTTGTGTCTTGTTTTCTCTTGAGAGGCAAAAAAAGTATGCAACCCTGGGGATGAGGCTGTTATGTAAATACAAAGGAAATGGAAAATAGGTATACATGTACCATTTAATTTTTTATTTTGTGCTATATATCCGAAACTATAATGAATTTGGAGGTGAAATTTTGGATTCATAATCAGAAAAATATGGGCTTTCTTTTGACATCAAAAAACACACTACTTCCGGTTGAGCCCTAGGTAATGAGAATATGATCGGAACCTACACCTTTAATGAGAAAATAACAGACTGGCCACTAAGTTTTTTCTAGCATACGGAACCAATTGTAGGTATTCCAATATTTGCCGATTATACATCGCATTTGTCATAATGATTGCTTTCAGTTTTGTTTATTGTCCAGGTCAAGTAGTATTTGCAAGATTTGTCTCTGTGCGCAATCGGCTGCACTCAAAAGTAATTTTGGCAGGTGTCAAGATAACCAAAATACCGCAATATGAACCCCATGGCTGATGACGCTATTACACTTGGCAGTGTAGGCAGTCTGGTATTTCCCCTCTCTGTTCAAGGTTCAAGTCGTCATGTGAGTGCAACAAAGTCATATTTACAATAAACAATAGCTGCCATTTAAAAAAAAAAACCTGCATTGTACACTGTAAAATGTCAAGTCAAGGGTCAGCAGTTCTTGAAAAGATTCTTCAGGTAACAGTGTCCCCTGAAGAACCATTTCAAAGGCCACTGACATATGGGAGAGCGATTATTGAGGTATTTTTTGCATTCTAGTTACAAGGTGTTAAATAAATATAACATTTGGCAGCCATAGCAGATACATCTTTCTTGCACTCACATGACGATTCAGCTTCTATGTATTTTTCTCATCTACCGATGCATTCCTTTCACTAATTTTTACTAACCTTCAGCTTGTTCCAGCAGCATTTCTCTCTCCTTCAGCAGCACGGCAACATCCGACTGGTATTCTTGATTCACATCGTCCATTTGTTGTTTCATCTCTGTCTCTTTACCGTCCATCAGGAGTTTCTTTTCTCGGTCCAATTCTTCTTGGTGTTTGTCCTCCATTTCTGCTCGTAGAACCTCCAATTGACCAAGGACTTTCTGGTCAAAGTCTTGGGCAAGGTTCTGTGGAATGCAAAACAGATTTATGCTGGTAAAATTAAACAGGTATCTTGAACAAAATTATATGAGTAGCTGAATATGTCATCCTGAATCCTTTGGATTTCATCAGAAAGTGAAAAGGTGGCTGCAACTTGGGTCATTTTTATTGTCATTTGTCTCATTTAAGCAAAATATTTTCTTAATTATCAGAATTTATATTTTCAGAGAAAGAGAAATGGATGATCCTGTTCCCTCTCATAATAGAAGTAGCCATCAAAGCTTTAAAGTGATTTGTTGGGTATGTATCAACTTAAAAAATATCAATGATGGCACAAGGCCAGGATCAACAAGATTAAGGGTTGTTTCAGAGTATCTGTCACAACTGTAACTTGAAACTACGGCAGACGACGCCGTATTTGCAATTTTGAGCTGTGGCAATGTATGGCACGACTGATTTGCATATTGCTGCGATTGTTCGTCACAGAAAAAACTGAATTCAATACAACAGAAAGATGTATCGTTGTTGCCACCAACATGACAAGGTAATTAATGTATCCACTTTTTTTGGATCATTTTTGTGATTAAAAAACCAGTCTCTTAATAATTTACAAACAAATTTTATAAGCCAAAAAGTGCAATGAATCCATCCCCAAATAGAGACATTTTAGTTTTACAATGCAATGTACATAATGATTATAAAAGACCCATGCAAATTAGCCATGTGATGACAAAGGCAACTGACTAAACAAATTTGCAAAATCTAAAAACAAACTGCTTTAACAATTCACATGGGTTAATAACAAATCACTTTCCAGTCATTACCCCATGGGCACTAATAATTTCATTCAAAGCGATGCGATCCTTTTGTAATCTATAACAATTATTAAAATGGACTGTGTAATTTAATAATCAATACTGCAGCACAAGAGAAGATATCGTGTGTATTCCATCATGCATTGCTTCCTATGGGAATATTTGTATAGGGAATTATGTGAGTAGTTATTGATGAAATGCCCACAAATCAAAGTTAATTCTTGTGATCTTGCATTTAGGACATGTTTCATCACTAACTACTCACATGACTTCATGTACAAAATTCCCCATAGTAAGCAATGCATGATGGGATACACACGATATCTTCTCTTCTGCAGTACTGATATGAATTCCATACCCACCTCTATGACCTCTTTGTGTTCATTGCTAAGACGACGTTGCAATCGTCCAATGAGCTCCTGGGATGTGCATTCCACTTCATCTGCAATTTGACATTTAAAAAGAAACAAATATGGTTATATTTAAAATCTGGTGGTATAGTAAGTGTAAAAATATGGGATTTCTTACTAATGAACACTGTTTGATCAGTCTATGACCTATTTCACAAATATGCAATGCATTATTTTCATTTCTTTTTTATCTTCTATGGTATAATTACTTGCTTTTAATACAATCGGAGTTATCAATAAATATGCGATGACTCACACTTTGCGACAGAAAACGTTCCAAGATAGAGGTGAAAATAGGCAGCAAAAAATAAAGAAAATAATATGAATTTTCAGCAGATTTTCTGTTCGCCTTGATCAATTTCAACAAACAAGGTGTCATTCTAAAGCTTAGAAAATGATGCAACAGATGAAATGAAAAAAATCAAAATTGATATCATTTTCAAAGTCCCCCCTTTCGGTGTGAGCCATCACATATGTAGTCCAACATTATACGCAATTTCCTGTTTACAATCCTGAAGAATACAGTCTTCATTTTCTCCCCAGCCTCGGGGGAAATGGCTGTATCATGCACGGTATAAACATTCAACATGGAATAACTTGCCCTTTTTTCTATCTGGAATGTTTTTCATATGCATACTTTAAAGGGGCTAGCCTAGATTTCACTTAAAATTAACCACTTGTGAAAATGCTCTAAATAAACCTAAAAATGAATATGTATAAAAAGAGAAACATTTCAATCAAAAATGATTTGGCTGTTACAGGTGTGGAAACAAGAAATTTATTGTGTAATCTACTAGAAGCTACTAAACTTAGGGACTAGGGATTTCTAAAACGCAAATTTAGGATATATTCCACCACTACGGATATCCAGAAAAGAAAAAAGGGAAGGAGATAAAATGTGCGATTGTGAGACCTTTTTTTCTTTTTTTGCTTGTCAGTTTTCAAAAGCTACATCAAAAAAATTTGGTGTACCTTTTGGGCCTTGTATGTTGGTTGCCCTCCTAATAATAAACCCTGGTGGCGTGCCTGCCTAGCTGCACATTACATGTATATGTATTGTAACCATGCATCTTCCCAATGTTGTTTACCACAAAATGTGCATGTAGATAGCCTTGTCAAGTAATAAAACTAACTAGTGATATGCAGTTCTAAACACAAAATGCTGGACAAAATGTATGCAAAATTATACAAGTTGTAAGATTCATATGATGATACAAGGCTTACCATGACAGTACAAATTTGCAATTCAAAATAGAAACTGATTTTGCGCTGATTATATTATAAGCTGTATGCTTGACAAGAACTGTTTTAGTAAAATCTGATGTGGGCGATCCATCATATCAAAATAAGAAAATTAAAATTTATATGGTGAAGTCTATAAGACCTTTTCCCTGTTTGTACACTTATATGCAAATCCAATCGTGTCTATTGCAAGCCAGAATTACTCAATGTACTGATCTCTGATTAGCACAGCTAGAGTGCCGTCGAAGTCTGACGCACTTTAAACAGACTTGAGAAATATTGCCGCTTCAGCAGCTGTACAACTTTGTATGATATTCAATATTCTGTAAACATTGAATGTTACAAGCATGGTCAGTGATCTTAGTACAAATGTGGCTGTCCAAAAACAAGCCGTAAATGCAGCAACCTTCATTTTGTGTTACACATGAAAATACATGTCTAGTCGTAATTTGCCAAAATTGATTTTTTGACAGATTCATAATCCTTGTGCTTACTTTAAAACACAAGCAAAGTTTCAGTTCAAGAAAATGATCGGAAATATGAAATATATCTATATATTTTGAGGATAATCATCAGAAAATATAGGGCTTACTTATCTTTGAACGCATTTATCTTTTAACTCCTTGACAACCTTTGATGGGCCATAACTTGACTTCTGGAAATTAAGTGAAGTTCATTGAGGTGTCATTTTAATCCTTATAGCATAGTCTTTGCAAATATTTTAAAAAGTAAAATGGCAAGAGGTTGCATTTACGGCTGGTTTGGGATGGACGGTCACAAATATAGAGAGCCCACGGCCGCTTACTTGCAATCTTAGATATCATTTCACTAAGTGCACAAGATACTTTTGGGTGAACACAGATTTTTCTTTCACATCTTAAATTCATTTTAAAGAAACACTATCAAGCCATGGTGATTTCAACTATAGAACTGAATAAGGCCAAAGAAACAAAATAGTCCGTCTCAGCTTCCCGCGCGGCTTTTAAAAATTCAAATTTAACTCATTTCTTTTTTGTAAAGGTTTTTGAGAGATTTTCAGGTTTTTTTCAACTTTTTTTCCTACTACTGGAAAAAAAGTTAAATAAACGGCAGCGAAAAATAAAATAGTGGCCGAAAAATGCAATAAAAAAAATTAGGGGGTATTTCCGCATCCGCGTAGCCCTTTTTACTAAAAAAAAAAAAAAAGCAGAGCGCATAGGGTTTTGACCTTTAAAAGTAAGCTGAGACAGAGTTCTTTTGGTTTTTTTGGCCTAACTGATCCAGTGGGCCTATGTATTGTCAGCCTGAGATGTTTGGATCCTTGGCATCCCACCTCAATGAGAATAAAAACGAGAATGAAAATTAACAATTCACATCTAGACAACAAATTGGCTCTTTTTGTAAAACTGTCAATTAATTAACAACTTCTTGAGAAACTTCCAAAATGACAACTCCCAATTATTTGCCAGGCATAGAACAATGCCTGCATAAATTGATGTGAACACAATCTAAACTCAATCTCCACTAGCTGTAACCTTTAATAATCACCCATGACCTTATTTCTTCCTTCCAAGAAGATGAAATAACGATTTGTCCATTCCATCATACTTTACTAATATGTCAATTAGAACCCCGATTATTGATTGTAAACACGCCACAATTCCATATTGATAAATATTATCAGCGACCTTGCATTTTTGTTTGTGGTTTATTGTACATCGCGTCCAGATATGATGCTGCCATTGATTTATTGAATTGAAAGGAACACAGCTTGGTATAATGTGGACTAAATAGACTAAATGACCTAGATATAATTTAATGATAGAGCATGATCAGTATTTATCCCTGATGGAAATGAATCAGGATATGAATGTTAAAATAATGTTTTGTTTAATAAAAATTATATGGTTTTTCAAACTCTAATCATGACCCGCATGTCAGTCAAAGTGCTATTATAGAATGTTTACATTATTATTTAAACACAATTAAACAAACATGCAATTTGTAGTACGCACTTTAATCAGCCCTAACATTGAAACAATTTTACAAACATCTAACCCTCCCTCGCAAGCAATGAGGATAAAGTGCCTTGCCCAAGGAAACAACACATTGACACGAGCGGGGCTCAAACTAACCACCTATGGATTACGAGATGGGCGCTTCATCCCCTCAGCTACACATTTTTTTATTGCACATTCATGTAGTCATAGTAGTCGGGCATTGTTTCCAATACAGGGTTACAATTCCAGGGTACATATACAATATCACCAAGTCAATATATTCAAAATTGGTAACCAAAATTACATAAAGTACCAAATTGATAATTATCAAGTCAACCAGTTTGTCAGCATTTGTTTGTCCATTCTGAAAAGGGCAAAATGTGGCCCCTCCCCTACCCTCCCCTTCCTGCCTTGAAAACAAATTAAAATTAAATTTAGCCTAAAAGTTTAAAATTGTGGCTCATTTCCTAAGTTCAACTTTTAAAATCAGTATATATGCTCATTCAGAAAATTTGCACTTTGTTTTTAAAGAAATAAGTTCTATAGTAACAGGAGTATTCAAGGAACCCCATTTTCTCATTGACATATGATACTGAACTTTGATCCACATCTGTTTTGACTACTTCATTCCCCAAAATTGTTTGATCTGTAACTGATCTGTACTGATTGATAGCCTTATCATTCAAATTTTAACCAACACATCTATAAAATAAGGGAGATTCCAATTTACACATGTTGGCATATGTACAGGAGCATGGTTCGATTGCTTTAACTTTTATTCAAACTTTCATCTTTTCATATTTTGGTACCAAAATATTACTCATATTTTTCCCATTACCCATGTGAAATTGCAAGGCTGAGTTATGTTCGTGTTTGGCAATACATATGAAAATGTGTCTTAAAGGAGCATGGTCCGATTGCCTCAACATTTTTTCAAATTTTTGAGATTTTGATACCAAAATGTTGCTCATATTTGTCTCATAACCCATGTGAAATTTCACGGCTGAATTACGTTTCGTTTTTGAGATATACATGAAAATGTGTCAAATTATGGTAACCATAATTAATTTTTACACAGTAACGTACATGTATAGGCAGCTCTGAAATACAAAATTGCCCATAAAAACAAAACTGTCAAACCAATTGAACTGAAATATAAATCTTTTGAGTGGTCATTTTTCATGACATTTAATAGAAACTTAATACTGAAAAATCGGACCAAGCTCCTTTAATTTTATAGAGTAATGTACATGCAGCTCGGAAATACAAAACCCTATGTGCTCAAAAACCCAAGACAACCTCAGATTCCACATAAAAGCCAGACATATCAAGCACATACAATGTGTGTAAACATAATAAATTAAGCACTATTTGCTATCTGGTGTATTTGATACACCACTGGGAATGTTCACATGCAAAGAGCATTAATTATGACTTTCATGTGTCAAATTCTAACATAATGCCCCAGCATAATTCAGAGCACTTCATAGTTGATATGTCACCATGGATATGACCCAATTTAACAAAAACATGACCTCAATCACCCCATGCTTGGATGAAATTCATAGAGTCATGAAATAGCACCATGGAAGTACAAGAACCATGTTGTTGTGCTTTTAAGCTTACCATATCAAAACCTTTGATTTCTCCACAGTTCTACCATAACCACATGATTTAAGAGTTTTAATACAGCTGCAGCTCAAAATGTCATATTGATGATATGGATGATCAGAATTAAAATCAAAATGTATATATTTCCAGGTATCATGGATGGAATGCTCATGAAAATTGAAAAGCAAATTTGCCACCACTGTCTGTCATTAGAAGACAACGCATCTCCTGGTTTTGACATCTAGATCCAAATAAATCCACTGCAATACCAATACTCTACATTGAAACAGGTGGCAGATTTTACAGTTTGTACCAAAACAATGTTCGAATGCAGAAGTCACATCACACATGCAGTAGTCTAGCTGTGTGTTGGTAGTAAGAGTGTTTCTAGACCTTATAAGTGCACTTATATTTTTATCATGACAAAACACAGTTTGCAATTCAACAAAATGTAAATTTAATTTAAAATGTTATGACTTATCATGCCCAAAATATAAAATTAACAGATTAATGCAAGTAAATAATAAAATTAATGATTTAATTATTTTTCGAAAAAATAAACACACTGCTGATTGATCACACAGAAGGGAGTTTCCATTGTTATTAAAATGGTGAATCAATGGAGCAGTTAAATCTATTTTTGGTGCAGCTAATTTGTATTGCAATTTATTTTCACAATTCAACATCAGTTTTTAAACACTTCACATAATTCTATTCATCAATTCATTTAATTTGATATTTCTTTTGATTCTATTGACAAATAAAAAACATCTATGATTTTTTGGAGGAAAACCTGACTTTATTTATTTAGAATGGGTTTTAAAATTGTGACATTGCCATTTCAATTGATCTGTTTAATGGCATCTTATCACTTAGGTTAAGGCAGAATAGCTCCACCCAACCGTTCATAATTTCCTTTATAAATGTAATAACGTGTGTCAAGTAATTACAG
The DNA here is from genome assembly GCA_000969725.1 of Ophiothrix spiculata. Taxonomy (NCBI): domain Eukaryota; kingdom Metazoa; phylum Echinodermata; class Ophiuroidea; order Amphilepidida; family Ophiotrichidae; genus Ophiothrix; species Ophiothrix spiculata. The sequence continues at coordinate 91,002 of JXSR01S073869.1, read as the reverse complement.
TAATGTAAAAATATACGTGTTCAGTCATACTCTGTATCTTGCAAATGCCTTTAATATTTTTTTTTCCGTATTTCAAAATTAATATTCAGTAATTTGATTCTTGAATTTTGATTAAAATTTTCTATTTGTCTATCATAGTTTTTATTTACATACTTCTTTTGCTAAGAGCATAATAGAATATGAGAAAACTAAACAAAACAAGAGAGACAAGGGTGTAAAAATATTGGCACTCTGTTAATTCAACAATATTTTACAAACAGATAGTATTTCAGTGAATACCCGTTTTCTTAAAGAATTTAATTTCAAAACAAAAATAAATCAATATGTTGAAACTAAATTTACAAATCAAAAGGAACCCAGCCTTCTTGGTGTTTTTGTATTATTTATTTCAGAGCTGGCTAAATGATAACTAAAATTTGAAACTCATTCCTACTATCAATTTTTAACAAAACAAGCTACTGGTGCCTGAGTGGATAGTCAAAAATTCAAATAGTCATAAATTTAATGTAAGTGACTGTCCATCTCAAACGAGCCGTAAATGCAGCAAACTTCATTCTGCGCTACAGGTGAAATGTCGTAATTTGCCGGAATTTATTTTGTGACATATTCACAATCCTTGTGCTTACTTCAAAACACCAGCAAAGTTTCATTTCAAAAACATGATTTGATTATGTATTTGAGGACAATCAACAGAAAATAAAGGTCTTATCGATCTTTGAACGTGTTTATCTCAGTTATACATTTTACTACCTGACAACCTTTGATGGGCCATAACTTTCTGGAAATCAAGTGAAGTTAAAGCAATACTATAAAGTGTTTTATTTTTTGGGCTCATTGGGTTTGTTTTTGGTAGATATAAATATCCTCCAAACGATTTGGCTCAATGATGCTTACTTTTTCTGTTATGGCCATTTGTTGAATTAAATTCGGGATCCCGAATTTAATTCAATATGTATTAGTATAGGAAAGCATGCATGTCTTTTTTATTGATTTTTCAGTGGCAAAACAATTTTTTTGAAAAAATACACAGGCGGCTGAGGACACGATTTACTTGATTTAGGCCGAGGGATTTCTAAACGCAAACTTAGGATACATTTTACGTGTATCGTAATTGGCAGAGCCACGAACTGTGTTCTGAAAATATTTCTAAAACTTCTTTTTTTACATTGATCAAATAAATTACAAAAGCGATGTCACCAAATTAAACATAATTATATCACTCTAAATCCGTTAGTTCACGCGTGAACCCCACTTCTTCTTATCAAAACCTAATTTTTTGTACAGTCATTCGTATCCTATTACTGATCGAGGGTTTTTTCTGGTCACATGTTGTTTTCTTATCAAAACCTAATTTTTTGTACAGTCATTCGTATCCTATTACTGATCGAGGTTTTTTTCTGGTCACATGTTGTTTTCTTATCAAAACCTAATTTTTTGTACAGTCATTCGTATCCTATTACTGATCGAGGTTTTTTCCTGGTCACGTGTTGTTATTTTTGACCAAATATGGGAGATTATGCTGAATCCAACGGCTACGCTAGAGGCGCGCCCGGTGGGCAAAATTTTTCTTCAAACACTCCCTAAATAGCCCATATATTTTTTAAATAATATAATTTACCTAAATATAACAGTAATTAACAGAATTTCACCAAATTTGTCTTCCAATTCCTAATCATTTTGTGTATATTTCCTCTTGCGCAATATACGATTGTTAAACTATTTAAATTCACCCTGCTAGGGACAAGCGACTGGTTAGCTCAATGGAATGGTTCTGGCCTCACGACCCCAAATCTCGGGTTCGATGCCTGCCTACACCTAATTTTTTTCTTCTTTCCTTTTCTTTTTATTTCAATTAGATCCAATCATTTTCTGTGAATTGTCACTCTTTATGAAAAAAATCCTCCTTTTTTTCATTCTTTTCTTTTTTAATCATGTTAATTGCTAATTTACGGTAATATACGATGTAACCATGGGATCGACCACGATACCGTCCGGCAACCTAGTAAAAGTTGCCACGGCCAGCCTCCTTTGAAAATACACTTGAAAACACTTTTAGATAGTCGCATTCCTTCGTTTTATGACGTTTTTACTGTAAATCATTTTTGATCAAAATCTTATAGTATTGCTTTAATTGAGGTGTCATTTTAATCCTTATTACATGTCATGACAAATAGTTTAAAAAGTGAAGATGTCAAGAGGCTGCCTTCGGGATGGATGGTCTCATATATAGTATTTTTTACATGTAAAATGGGGGTTACTTGCAGCAATATTAGAAAAAAAAGGTTTGTTTAATAAAATCCATCCTACATTATACTTAAATGGGTGTTGGACAAAGTTCAATATCATCCCAAAACATTTTTGAGATTTTTGCATCATTTGAAAGTAAAAGAGGTAACTGGTAAAAGTTTCATTGTCAAATTCAACCCGTACTTAATTTGAAAGTATTAAAAAATCGATATTTTGTTTCATTATAAATATTCATTGCTGACAACAAAAATTGCAGCTGAAATCTTAAAATGGACTTTGTTAGCAGATAATATTCAATGCAAAGTTTTAATTTCTTTTGATTTATCCGCATCCTACGACGTGAAAGTAATGATTTACAAACAAAACTTTTTCCTAACATATACATGTAGCCCGGGATATATAGCAGCAATAAGAAAGAAAGAAAGAAAGAGTTTTTTAGGCTGATAGCCAAGGATAACCCAAGAAAGCCTCAAATAAAGCTTATTTCCTTTGGGGTCTCCTAGATCTTTCTTCAATACTCAGTTTTAGTGCAGGAGGAAAACCGGAGGACCCGGAGAAAAACCTGTGGAAGCGAGCATGGACTGAAAACCAAATGCACATACAGCGCTGGGATCAGGAATCGAACCCAGGATTCCATTGGTGCAAAGCAAGGGAAATACCGCTGCACTAACCCGCTTCCCCAAAATACTTAGTTTTTAGAGAACAGTCTCATCCCTACCCAGACAGCGTTGATATACTGGCCCAATAATGGTTATCGGTCGGCAATCTTGGCATCGGCATTCAATCACATTAAAATATTGGGCCAATCTTGGCTTTCCATCGCCATTGGTATTGCCTTTGTGACCAATATTGTCCTAACATCAGGCTTTCATCATTGGCCTTAGCCCAATATTTGGCCAACAAGCAAATGATAGGCCTATTGAGCCAATATTGGGCGAATATATCAATGCTGTCTGAGTAAGATCAAAGTGTAAAACAAAACAGTTTTTGATTTTTCTGAAGGCTATGATCAAAATCTTCACAAGATTTTGTACCAAGTGAAAATCCAGGGGGCAGGGTTACTTAAAATGATGAAAGGTTCAGCTATGTGCCGCCCTCACGACTCCCTTTTCAAGCCTCCTCTTTTGCTACACAAGATATCCATTTCATAATTATTTCAGCTCTGAGGGAGTGTTCACAATACTTTGGTGGGGTTGGAAAGATTGGATTATTGGACCACTGCAATTTTGATCACCTTTTTATAGCATCTAAAAATCTTTGATTCTCCCTTTTTAAAACTAAATATTATTTGACCCCTCCGACTGCATTATAATATTGATAAAAACAGCATTATAATATCGATAAAAAAATTTTGATCCCCCTTCAACTGCCTAATTTATTTATTTATTTATTTTTTGATCCCCGATTTTGGGTCCCAATTTGTTTTGATCCACCCCATTTTCTCCAACCTTTTCCCAGGGTATTTAACACTCCCTAACAACCCCATTTTTTAAAGAGTGTGACCCCAAAAAGTGTTTTCCATTTTATTCCAACCTATTTGTTTGCATTTTCAGTCATATTTTTGTGGGAAGAAGCAGTTTAAAAGACCTAAATTAGGGGACAAAATTAGTTCCCTATACACTATTTTTGACCAAATGTTGAAAGACCCAGGCAGCACATACCTACCATTTTTTTTTTCTATCTGCAGATACAATTTTGAAATTTTGTCAATGCACATTTTAAA